>WURT03053129.1:0-14174 GCA_009936505.3 Holothuria glaberrima
CGGTTAGACACAAACTTTTCCAGTTGACTGAGCTTGGGGCGATCAGCATGGGGGGTTCAAGTGGGAACACGGCCTTATATCCTATGCCCACTGATGCTTACGTAACAGTGATAAGGAACTGCCAGTAGTTAATTTTTACTTGATTCCATGTTAACAAAAAGACAGAACTGATATCCGTCACCAGTATCGCCTTTTACTGGTATGTCAAATCAATTCAAACCCTACTATCAGCCAGTGTTGTTCCACCACCTTATACATGTTTTAACCAGTACACAGGTACATCACAACAAAGTCTCTGTTTTATCCAGTACTCTGCACAAAACCAGAAGCTAATGTGAATTATATACCTGCTCAATTCTGTATTGTTTGCATATGAGTATTGTTTACACTGCCCAATTAGCAAATTTTCTGTTTAATTGGGTTGGCTGGGCCCACCACTTCGTATGCCTATGGTCCTATGCAAGGGTGAATTATTAAGGTTAGCTGAATCAGGTACCAATTTCAGTCAAAAAGTGTCTCCTGCAGTCTGGTTCCCTGGTTTTTGGTGCAACCACGAGATACTGTGTTTACCAGGAGACAGTAACCAACTGCAATGATGTACGCATATTAGGGACCTCAAGGAAGACAGGCGCTACTTTCAGTAAAAAAGTGGCACCCGGAAGCATTCTTTTTAGGATCAACCGGCGCTGTTTGGTTGGAAACGAGTGCCAAACAGCACCTGATGCCTGGTTAATTTCACCCTTGGTCCTATGGTCAGGGAGTTGTCTAGTGGCAACTCCAGGCTGGTCTGGTCATCTGGTCCATAATGATTCCACCATGATATCTTTTCATTTCATAAAGATGAAATATTTAAACTTATCACAAAGTACTGTGTTATATCAGTAGTTTTTAGTAACCGAAAGTAAGGTTAACTCTGTGGACATCAACTTGAAAATAACACTGTAATATGATTACTATCTTCCTAATACTGATATCTCATAATGATCATAGGTCTAATACAGCCTTAGTCAACAAGTCTGAGGAAACCAAATACCACTGAATGTAGACATTGGCAGCTCCCCATAGGGGCATCATCAATCTCAAAAACAAAAACAAATGTCATCTGGTTCATATACAAAATAGTCACTATCCTCCCACTGTAACATACGGAGTAGACCACTGATATTGCTAGAGTGGGGAGCATTCGAGATTCCTTGAATACTGATCTGGTTTTGCCCCCCCCCTCCTCCAAAACAAAATTTCTTAGAGCCACTATTGATTGTAAACACTGTCATACTGGCCCTTACAGTATGTCAACCAATCACACGCAATATACTCTACATTATAGTTCCTTCTCGTAGTTACTGTATGTGACGTTATCCTCTTTGACTTACCAAAATCGTATCAATTGCTGTGAATCAATTACTCCTATAAACGAAATTAATTGAAAGTTCTCAACACTCCATAAACTCTTTTTTCAAAAGTCATCATCATGAATATAAGCTTCCTGTAAAGTGCTTCACCGCATGACTGGACAAGTTAATTAACAAGCAATACATCCATGACAAGGGTTGAACTTGGTATGGTGCTACTGAGCATGTTATAACTGGATACTGACCTAGCAACCCTTCATGTTGAATCTATTCTCTCTGTAAATGACTGAAACAAAGTTGTTGAAACTGAAACTGAAATTCTATACTTCATTCACAACTTATTAAAGGGAACATACAGTCACCCCAAACTGAATTTGATGTATATCAGCATATCCTAATTCATGAATGATTTATTTTAAATCATGTGACAACAGTTTTAAGTTTTTTAATTGAATTTCTAAATTTATGCAATTAATAATTCCTTTGTTTACCTTGAGAATGTAACACTTATGTTCTGAAACAGTGTGAAAGATATTTGCAAATTGAGATAAGAAATGAGATTTGCAACATTTAGTTCATTTGTCAAAGTTAGTTTGGGCCAACTGTTTACTCCCTTTAAATTGGCATATTGACACTACTTAAATTGCATTAACATAGTACAGATATGTATCTATTGTCAACATTAGGCCATTCAGCCTAAAAAACAATTCAAACTTTCAGAACATATTTTCTATTCTCAAAATATATTGTACGTTGCTATAGAGTTATTAACGTTGTATCATATCAAAATCTGGGAGTTTGGGCCCACAAACTACCCATGTGATACAAAAGTAAGAAATTTCTTCACAAGAACTTACATCTCCTGCACATGTGTAAACCTCCATTTATACTTTTGAATTGCGTACTGCAAAATTAACACACTGATTGTCTATGATATTATACTGTTAGGTTATTCCCCCTGACAACTTGCCACCAGGCATGCATGCTTGCAAACAATGTGGACTGCATAAAGAATGCTACACACCCCTTCCAATATTTACTCAGGCATGTACTTACACAAGATCTCAGGATCTTTTCCTCCATTCAAAGCATCCATCTGTTCTGCTATTCCTGATGGTAAGAAATACATCCTTAACAAAAAAGCTCATAAGACACCATCAAACAGAGTGAAAATTCCACTCACTGCATTCAGTCACAGATGAACGCCTACCAGCAACGTGTCATTACTAGACCTGAAGACTGATAGCAACAGATATGCTACAATACAGCTAATAAGCAATGAAAGAAGGTGACAACACAGTCACATTGGTAATACCTTACCTCCCAAGATAACTTACAATTTTTACTTGTCCCACAATCTGAGGAGAAATTCGGTAGCTCCACTAAGGACGGGATTCAATGACAAGCAGCGATATTAGACCATCCCTGTGCATCTCACGGCTGTCATTCAGACAACGCTACTTCATTAGAGTCTTTGATTACACCAATGGGGAGAATCGAATGAACACTGCCATATCAATGTTATAACTGGTGCAGACCTCAAACATTGTTGTGGGGACTGATGAGTCAAACTTTTCTTAATGTGTAACAAAGCGTTCCCCGTGCAGGGAACAAAGGATCACTGCACACTGAGGAATATGTTATACCTTAGTATATGTAATCATGGTTTCCATTAGTCAAATTGAAAATAAATATTACAGAAATAATTTTAACACCAACAGAGGTTTGGAACTAGAACTGCACATTTTAGATAACATATGAGTAATTTGTACCACATGGCCGGGAAGCAAGCTTGAATGCAAACAGAGGAATCTCACTGGCACTTAAATTTCTGATGAATTTTAACTTGGTCAAGAGAAATAGTCAATTCGGGCAAATATGGCAGGTGAATTTTTGATATGAAGTGTGGAATATATGTGATGGAAGAATATTACCATATATCTAACGAGAAGATCTTTTAGAGATGATTCCACTGACACATTAAAGAGTATGTGACCACTATGAATCAGAGGCTGAACAATTTGGTATGAAATGGTAACATTCTCACTAGTGTGTCCAACCAATTCATAGGCTTATGGTAATTTTTTTTTCCCATGGGGGATGAGTCATTTTGCCCAAGAAGTCTTTTTTGCCCACGACAATTGCCCAATTTTTGCCAAAAATCTGCCCAACAAATATGTCTGCCTGAAAAATGGGGGGTTGCAGAATCCCTACCCACTCATCTGTGCACAGCTCCTATGCCTATGTGAAAAATAACATATTTTGCCAAATAAATGATAAAAATTATGCTCAAATGGGGTCAGCAGCTTCTATTCCTTCAGCTGTCACCAGTATGCATGTTCAATAAGAACATTTATAAAGGGAAAGAATTAGCATAACACTATGATTAGTCAAAAACTGTGCTGTAAAAGTTCTCATGTGGAAATACTGTTAATCATTTGTTAAAGTCACGCAAGATTAATGTGCTTTAGTTACAGCGCTTGAAAACACATATGACATCACAGAACCGAAACTGCACCATGCGTGGAGGTCAGCACGTATCACTGCAAATTAAACGAACAAATGCAAACAGCGGATTTGAGTACCAGTAAGATATGTGAAGTCTATGTTGCCCATGCAGTGTGCTTCGTTGCTTTAATAGCCTCCAAAATGATGTTGCATGACATCAATGCTTAAAAGGCAAAAACAATTGCCCCCAACTTATTTTAAACAATAGATAAATGTCACAAATTTCCTCTTATTTCTCTTCCAAATATCTTTCATGATACTTTAGGACATGAGTATTGCATATTCAAGGTAAACCAAGCAGTTGTTCCTCATAAAAATTCACAATTGAGAGTCACATGATTCTCAAGAGCCATTCATGCCGTGATGGTCCTTCTTAAAACTTCAACAAAGACACCTCATCAGATCAAAGATGGCATGGGGTATATCTGGTATCAGACCTCGTTAACTGATCCGTGCCTTCAAGTGATCTTTTCTATCATTGTGCTCACACTGTGTAAGAAATCAACTAAACACATACTTGGCTTGCCTGGTGGCCTAAACCTATTACATAACTTGTTTATGTTTTCCCTAGATCAGGTACTGCCAATCAATTACTTAAATGTGAAAGCTGACTGTATCAGGTGTCTACGTAGTGCGTAGGCAATAAGATGTAATCAGGCAGAGAAGGAGGATGTTACAAACCTTAAGAAGAACAGTTTCATCATGTTCATGAAATAGGATAGTTTACTACAGTAATACATTTTGGTGTGACTGCATTTCCCCTTTAAGGTCTGCACATTGCTATCATGTTTACGATCAGTGAAACCTCTTGGACAGCACATGATTGGGTGATACAATTAGATCTGAAATACTTTGGTAATACTTTAAAGTAACTTGGGACATGCCCTTAAAAAGGATCTTTTATAGAAGAAAATATTTTTCTTGAATCGCTCTTGTTTCAAGGAGGTCATTTCTTCAAGGTTTATTTAAATGTTATGTTACACAACTGATGATTTCAAGTTGTTTTGTTGTTGCATGACGCCAATTCTTTTCTCATCATGCAATGTGTTGCTGTGAAATGTATATCACTCATGAAATGCATTATACAATGGGCATTACTTTTATGTCCTGTCAGCAACAATTTGTTACGACTTTAAAACTAAGAGACTTCTTATCTGTCATCATTTATTTTTTTTAGTTGTTATGCAAATAAACAAGTTTCTACATCTTTTTCAAACAGTTTGTGCTTACTCTTAATGTAATCATTCATAAAAAATGGGAAGATATTCACTTTGAATTAGTTTGGGTTTTTCATACTTATGTAAAATTTGTTCAAGCTGGCCACCTGTACTTAATCATCTCTTCTGTTACATAAAGCAACCTAAAACCGAAAATGTCAAATATTTGGTCTTACAAGACAGTATCTCATGTACTATGGAGACAATAATGTGACAATTAACCATTTCTGTCAATTTTTTAAGTGGCAATTTCATATATTTGTTAAATACAGGCTGCCATTTTGCCAAATCACAATGAGCAGCTGTGTTTGTTTGCTAATTCTCAGGAAAAAAAAGATAAAGGGAAAATGCAGTCACTCCAATCAGAGTAAGTAAGCATGCCCTATCATTCTACTTCATGAATGGCCTATTCTGATCATGTCACAATAGTTTTGTCAGTGAACTGTGAAATTCAAGGAGAATTTGTTCTTGCTTTACCTATTGTTTGTAATGGCTATGTTCAAAACATCTTCAGAAGTGCTTGTAATTCAATAAGAGGAGATTTGCAAGAGTTTTCTGATTTTTCAAAGCAAATTTTGGGCAGACTGCCTATTGCCTTTAAAATATCCCATGTATATACTGTATCACAATTCTCATACTACTTGGATTTATCCTATTTTCTACAGCTAAGAGAAAACAAATAGGCCACAAAAACTTTTTTAAAGGGAACTGCAATTTAGCCTAAAGAAGTTGCCCGCTTGGCGGATGTGTATTACTCCTGCACCTATATTGGCTGCACTTGTAATACCAATGTCTGCAAACTTTCACAAGAATTCTTTGTGAAACTGTGTAAAAACTGTACACTACTAACTATTCATAAAAAAAATCACAACAAAAAAGTTATAAACATTCAATGAAAAGTTGACTTAAGCAAGTCTGATTACCATGCTGTTACAGTCGACCAACTTCAATGGGGGTTTTAGTTTGTGATTTTTCCCCCTTACAGCTCACACAATGAAGTCCCATTGACTTACTGTGTAAAAGTGAACTTAAAGGGAGAAGGCAGTCCCCCCCCAAGTTTATTTTCAAAAATTTGCTAAATCTTACAGATTTCCTCTTATTTCTCTTACAAGTATTTTCATAATGTTCCTGTGTAACATCATTGAATATTGAGGGTAATCCAATGAGTTATTCTGCATAAATTTAGGAAATAAGTAACAAAAATATTGTCATATGTTTGATAAGAGCCATTCCTGAACTAGTGTACGGGGGTAAACTTCTTCAAATTGGGGGACTGCATTTTCCCCTTAACAGCTGAAGCTTTGTCGTGCATTATGAAAATTCATATGTTAAAACCAATCACCAGTCAAGAGGTAATATCAAATTGGGGTCATGAATATAGTAAAATTGGACGAGATCTCTGTCATTGTTCAGAGGTGTTAGAGTATGTAGTCAAAAGAGGACTACCTATTGGGCACCTGCTATGAAGGTAACTAAAGATGGTGCAGTCCTGGTGATTATGATAAAAACAGACCTGTCATCCTGTTACGTTCAGAAACTGGGAAATTTGGAACCTACCCCAAAAATCGGGAGATTTGGAGAAAAACTGGGAGGTTTGAATTAAGTGTGTAGCCGAGCATACAAACAACTGGGTTTGAGATAGGCCTAAAAAAGGGGAGAGTCCCGTTTCAGGGCGTAAAATTGGCCCAAAACCCGGGAGCCTCCCGGTAAAACCGGGAGAGTTGACAGTATGTAACAATTGATGTGTGTGCATATAAAAAATTGACCACATGCAGCACATCACAATCTTTTCAGACCATGGAAGCTGGAAGAACATAAATTTAGTGAAAAGAAATTATGATAAAAAGGCTGTTCAATATTCCATACATACACCTCTTACGAAAATGTGTTGACCAATCACCTTTTAAAAGAAACTAGTCTGATCAAGGACAAGAGGATCTGGAATGACAAAATTCTGTACAACTTTGGAAGTATAATCAAATTTTCCGATCTGCAAAACTTACAAAACAGCACATTTGTCAATCCAATCACATCTTCGACACTCCAATGTGTGTGAACTGTGTGCAAATTTGAAAGGCAGCCGTGTGCTGCATGTAATTTAGTAGATTAATCATGAATAAATATTTCCACCAGGGAAATGTCTGAACTTTGCGAGTCCTTGGAACAACATATAAGTAGGAGAGGAGAAGGAGAGAATTAATTGGTGCACTCCACGTCAGGATGGCATGTTTAATTAAAAAATGAAAAGATAGTAAACGCAGAGTGTTACATGTCGCCGCAGATATAGTACACAGTGACAGGTTTAGAATGAACTGCACAACTGGGGGTTGGGCAGTGTTGGTCTCAGATTTAGGAGAGAGGGGACATCCCCCCTCCCCTTCTTCCAAAGTATTTTGAGTGAAATTCTGGTTCTGAAAGGCAGTTTTGATAAGTTGCATCATAAAAAAGTTTCCATTTTTCAAACAGGTGCAGAAAATGCCTGCAAATGATTTTGAAACTTACAGGATTGTTGAGAAAATTGCAGGAATCAGGCAATCCCACTGCCTTATGCAAACACTAGGTTTGAGATGAGATTAAATAAAGATAGGGCAAAAAAGGGGGTCAATTTTGTTTATCCAATGGTACAGAAAATACAACAGAAATAATCCACACGACTGAAGTTGGTATAACCATCAGAATCTCCCAGTTAACAGGATACTTAGCTGATTTTACTAAAGAAAAATTTAAAAATAATTTCATATGTTGCAGATAACGTACCATTTACAATGAAGAAAAAAAACAATAATTGAGGAGTGCTGAAAGGGAGCCAACATAACGATATTTCCCCTACAGCACATCAGTACATGAGATGAGTGACTTCTCCACTAAGCCATTTTACCATTCTAACAAGTCTTATTATGTTTGCACTAGATTCTTTGAAACCAGTTGCTCAATATCACTGGTTAGTTCTCTATCTATTACTGTAGAACAGGGGTGGGCAACCTTTTTTCTCTGACCGGCCGTTTTGAACTTCCATAATCCACTCACGAGCCGTACACAGAGAGGGTGCAATATTAAGCTTGTCTTCATAGGGCACCAGTCAAGGGGTCCCAAACAGGCCATGGTGGGATCTCGGCAAGAACTGGGGCAAAGCCCCCGGAAGCTCTGGAATTTGAACTTATTTGTAAAATATTCATAGAATATTCATCCACTATACTTAAATGACATAAAATATGCAAGGCTACACAGACCAGAACATCACAATAAAACCATTTGTCTTTTATGTATGAAGTAGAAATGAATGAACACATTTGAAAAGTGCAAGCAAAGCGCATCGAAAAACTGCGTATTTTACACCAACTTTATTTTTTCCTTATATTACATTGCAAAAATGTCCACTTTCTAACGTTTAATTTACTCTTTCGTCGGAGGGACAGTTTTAAATCCCTATTCCCCTTCCCGAACCTCCCGCAACAGATATAGGCCTTATGCCCACCGAGTTTCATCCTTTAACCCTTTTGCTACGTATGGTTTTGCTGCGAAACCATAATTTACCATTGTTATATATGTAGGGTTTCGCCGCGAACCCATACCACTCATTGCGTTCTGGAATAGCGCCATATAAACCTACAGTGTTTAATCGTGTTTTGGTGACGGAATAGGTGTGTAATGAAGTTTTTAACCGCCGTTGTCATGTCAATGTCAGAAGAAAAATAGGGAAGTTTAGAACAGGCCTAAATAATGATTTTCTTTAATATACGGCTCAGTATGGAGGGATAGGCCCCCTTCAGTGGTAAAAGGGTTAATAGATAGACCTACACCTGAGATAGAGTAATTCTGTACCATGTTAAGTAGCCTATCTGCCAATCAAAGCTTTCCTTACTTCCAGAAGTAAAATGGATTCTGCACATGATTTATGCCTAACGAAACGGTTGACATATCACATTGTGCATGCCTATACTGTTTCCCAGCAGCTGTACGTGAAATACCCAGAGAGTGTTACTGTATATACAGGATAAGTGGTGACCGCAGTGAGCCCAAAGATTGTTGTCAATTACTTGTAAGTGAATCTGAATTTGCATTTATGAATAACTTCGCGGGCTGGATCAAATGGTCTGGTGCCTGGCAGGTTCCCCACTCCTGCTGTAGAAGAAAGTGAGGGATGTGCTTGGAACAGCATTATACAAAAACAATGAGAGGCAGCTTGACACTAAAAGTACAGTTAGACTTTAGCCACTAAGTAGCAAGCACATATTCCTTTTTTTTCAAATTGTCACCAATTGCTTACTTTGTGATTTAACTCCAAGGAAACACAATTCAAAAAAAAAAAAAAAAAGCTACAACAACACAAGAAAAATGCCAACATATGGGACTTAAAGACTGTGGAAAGTCTAAAACACGACAGGAATACTTCACTGTTCGCTTGTAAAAAGTAGTGATATAAAACCATAAGGGGGCATGCTAGTTCTTGTCAGTCATGTATAAACACATTAGATATGGATGTACGATTCCTTTAATGTTGAGTGCAGACAACCAAACTAGTTAGGCAAGTCATTTGCTTGCTATAAATTGGCACTTATCTTCAAAACAAAATAAACTGGACAGTAATGAACAATAACTCTCAGAGACCATTACCAGGAGAGCAAAATTTGTTTTATTGTGCACTAACTTCACACTCCATTAACTACAATCTCTCCAATGACACCTTAGTTAAGATGTGAGGATAAAACAATACATTTAATGAGTATGTACCCATCATGTACTCAGTAGTAATATTTCTGCAGAAATCAACAGCGTGCAAACAATGTAGTATTTGATCGCAAGGACAGTCATAAAACTAACCATCATCTGAAAAGATCATTTGCGAGTGAATCAAAAGTTTCTGCTTTCAGGAAATTAACAAAATAAAAGAAAAACACAATCTGAAAGAAGAAGTAGAGGCTCTTAATGTTTCCTTGCCAAAGAAGAAAATGCCACTGATTAGATAATCTGACTTGTAGAAACCTGACTCCCGAGAACAAACCACGTTGATCAATACCAGGCGGTACATTCTTCATGAAGAATTTGATAACAATCAGAGCATGCAGACCCTCTAATGAATCAACCTTTTAGAGCTTTACTAACAGTATAACACCTGAGTGCACACTTCTGCTGCCCCTTTACTTTACAGAATTAAATGGTCCATAGTCTGTGTGGCCCCAAATCCTGGACAACAACCCAATGTTGCAAATTTGAATAACATAAAAAAACTTTTTCGATTCATTTCAATTTACTGACACTTTTTCCTGTCTTTTTATTCATTTAAGTGTACATTTTATATTAAAACTAAATAGACTGGATACTAATTTACAGAAAGCAACAGCTGCTTATGGAAATAATTAGTCATCCTTAACAAAAGGAACAAAACATGTGCAAAACTACTACATACAAAAAGCGCAGATTAAGAAAAAGATAAAAAATGGTCAAAACAAAGCAATGACATAATTATGTTTTAGTTCACTTTCACATTTGCATTACGTTATATTTGCAAAAGAAATATTCCAAAAGTATGTACTTTTTGTCTAATGATTCAAAGGAAAACCATACACAAAAAGAATGTCGGAGCTAGAGCACAGAACCCTTGCTAAGGAGGGTACCCTTCCAGTGTGCTAACAACTATGTAAGATGCTCATTAAAGGTAACTATATTACATACATAAATTTACATACATAACTGCATAAATACTAAGAATGTTAATAGGTGCAGCAATACATATATTACCCTTATTTTGATTTCTGTCCAAAAAACTGGACTCATTTTGGCCATGGTAATGGTTGCTGATAGAATTAAAGACAAACAGTCATCACCCCAAAGTATATTTTTAGTGTAGGGGTATCAAAATTCTCAGTTGGTTACTGCTCTTTGATTGACATGAAAGTTTGAAAATTCAAAAGATGCAACTGGCTCACATTCCACACAATGCTGAGAGGGTCTTGGATTACACATTATAGCCTTGTATGCTCACCAGGACATGGCCTGAAGCAATACAGTAGGTTTGTGTCTGCACAAGGAAGAGCTTTATACAGTTATAGGAGGAGCTACAAGTTGCTTAGTTGGGAGAATTGAAACTGTCTGTGATGACGAGAATTGCCTTTTAATGCACAAATGAATAAAAGCATTCTAATTTACCATCCAGGCCTACCACGCTGCTAAATTGAGAAATTTTATGCGTGACTTGATGCAATTTTCTGATATGGTACGATCATTGTAGTAAAATCATTTCATAATATTTAAAATATTTCTGAAATGTTATATTACTTCAAAACATTTCAAATATTTCATAAAATTTGAAATAATAAATAAATTTTTATCTACTTCGTATAACATACACATTTTTAACAGTGAAACATGTTTTGATTATTTCATAACATTGGCTTGAAATGATTATGTGAAATTGTACTTTATTTATTTCACACATCTTCTTTATAAGTTTGTATTTATCTCACTGAGATGACCATAATGTAAAATGGCATGAGCAAACTCGTTTTTTTCTTGTATGTTTCTGATGTAAATTTGACAAGATTTTCAAGTGGTGACCTGCCTGCTAAAACGCCTCATTTGACTTGGGTATTAAATAGTATATGATTTCCCAATGAAAGATCTGTAAGAATTATTTCAATATCTTTTATGGTTTTCAAGATATAACTCTTCAAAGTTTTAAACGCTTCAGAAGTAACTCATTGCCTAGATGCAAAAATAATGATGTGTAGTGTTGCATAGGGTTGGCAAAGCTCTGCTAACTCTATATTATCTCTTAATTACTCATTAGATACTTTCGTTAGGTGAGTGATACTGATATTTTTCAGGGTTACAATTTTAACTTTCAAAGTAAATTCCCAAGGACATACTAATATTACAACTCCTTGAAATGAAGGTAGAAATAACGAAGAGTAACATTAGCCATATTTGACCAGTCCCCCTCTTGACATCATAAACTTGCATACTGACCTCATGTTGATTCATGACGAAAGTGTAAAACAGAAATTACCACATTAAGGTGGATTTTTTATGGTTTTTGATGGGAACTGTGGTTATTTTCTAAATTTTTTATACTTTTTACACCAAATATCCAACTATGTCATTTTCATGTCACCAGACCTTTAAGATACTGTACAGTATGACTTTGTAACCTTCCTATCGGCTCTTTTTCCTTTTTTGTCCCATTTGATTAAAAGTTTTGAAATTTTATGCCATGACGGGAGCCATGCTTTACACTCCTTTTCTTTGATAGGATTTCAGTATATATTGTTCCAACAAGTTATTAAGAAATGAAACAGAAAGCACTATTACGCTGACATTTTGGTGACAATACTGCAAAAATTACGAGAAATGTAGGTTTAATACAATTCAGTTGAACAATTTTAAAACACAACATCATAAACCCACAGACATGGCAAACACCCTAAAAGATTTATACAACCTACAACATGACTTTAGGGCCCTGTTTCATAAAGGGTTAAGAGTGACCTTAAGTTTGGTCTCAATACGACCATTGCATAGCAGATAAAGGTTAAGATCAAACATACCTCTTTATGAAACAGGGCCCAGAACATTCTTCATCAAAACTAAACAGCGTGCATCATACTCATCATTTCTAACTACATCAAGAGAAACGGCAGATATTGAACTTAAACAATTCTGCACAGTAATAATTTTAAAGTTAAGGAGTCATGTACTGTATTTTGCACTTGCAGTAGGCTTTCAGGCCTGTATACAAGAGCAACATTCCCAAAACATTTCCAAAACATTCACTTACAACAAACCCAAAACACACTTGCTTTGAGTTTGTTGCACAGTATAGATAGGGTATGCAACAATTTTGAAACATTTTAAAAATGTTTTGAAAATGCTGCAAAAGAACTGCCATGTCAATTTTTTAAAACACGTTGCAGGAATGTTGCATGTTTTGAACCAATCCGAAGTTCAGCCTGTGTCGGTTTGTGTCACATGACTTACTAAGAGACATATTATACCAAAATGTTTTAAAAATGTTTTGGGAATGTTCCTCATGTATACAAGTAATAACATGCCTTGAACAAGCTTGAGGAGCAGTAAAAGAACTGCAAACTACATACACACATCATTCTTCAGATGTGTCAGAGTTCTTACGATTACAAAAACCTAGAGGATATAGACTTGCTTATTCAAGAAAACTGCATACCATATGCAGAGCAAAACTCTTCTGGCCCTTTCAAAGGCCCCAACCCCACACAACACTGTATTAAAACTTTCCTGCAGTCGATTCAAGTTTGCCCACAGGATGTGAAAAACGAAACTCTTGAACTTCACATATGAAGTAGAAAAGTCAGTCCCTCAGGAATGGTTTCACTTATACATAAGTTTTGTGATACAGCCAACTACTGGGGGTGTGATGCTGGGCTTTTCTCATCAAGATCACCAAGTGCCTTGATATGTTGCACTGCAAAGTGAAGGAAACCTCCCCCACAAACCTGTCACGGATTGCTACCATCTCAATGTATGCGCAATGTTAATGCAATTAGATTTTCCAGAAAATACACTGACAGGCAGTCATTAAGAGTAGGAAGTTGACAGAGTAAAACTTTGCTCCGAGCTCATGACATCTTGTAGATGAGAAAAAAGACGAGAATGTCAAGTAAGTTCCACTTGAGTTCCAAACTTGATTTAACTTTGAATAAAACATCCAAGCACCTCATGTTATTTACATTAATGCCTCTTGAACTCATGACATTTCCTTTCGTTGGTCGAAAAAAATGGATAGTTTAGGGTTTTGCCTAAAATTTTCACTATCTACATTTTTGTTTTATTTATGAAATGCTAAAGATCAAAATATGTCCTAAACAGATATTATACAACATTTTAAAGGGAATTCTTGTTGTCCCAGACAGTTCCAACTCTCCCAACTAAGTCACTTGTAGCAGGATCCATCTTCCCATAACTGTGTAAAGCTCCTTCCTATTGCAGCCACAGACCTAATTGTGTTGCTTACAACAATGTTCTGAAGACCGTGTGTTTGGTCTAGTGTTAGAGCATCCGCCTCTCACGTGGGAGGCCCGGGTTCGATTCCCAGGTCGAGTCATACCAAAGACTTTAAAAATGG
>WURT03053151.1:0-14174 GCA_009936505.3 Holothuria glaberrima
ACTCGACCTGGGAATCGAACCCGGGCCTCCCGCGTGAGAGGCGGATGCTCTAACCACTAGACCAAACACGCGGTCTGAGTGTTCCATACAATCTGGAGTTGTAGACAATCTGGAGTTGTAGTAAAGCCTCACACTGAAACATTTTTCATCGGTCCAGCTCAATTACAAGATACCAGTATCCTCTCAAGTTAGCTTGGCCTGTTACAATACACAAAGTTCAAGGTAAGAAAACAAACCGTGCAGTTGTTTCATTAGATCATATCTTTCAACCAGGTATGACATATGTTGCCCTAAGTAGAGTTACCTCAATAAAAGGATTACATTTACTTAATTTCAATCCCCATGCAATTTATAGTAATCCAAAACTGGAAAGTGAAATCATGCCTACATTGGATGTAAGTGAAGCAAATCCGTTATCACGGTGTGTTTTCCCTACTACTGTTAACAATTTCACAATCATTCAACACAATATCCAGTCTCTTGCCAAGCACTTTCTTGATATGAAGTGTGACACAGAATTTCAGTTTGCAGATATCATATGTTTGTCAGAGACATGACAACAGGATCACTGCACACATGTGACAAATACACAGCAGCAGTTTGCAATCCCAGGTTTTAACTTTCTTTCTAAACCATCATTGCGAAAAGCAGGCGGCGTGGCTGTTTACATCAAAAATAATTTAACATGTGATGTTATACCAATACAACCAACGTTCTGTGATATTTTATCATTACAAGTACAAACTGGCAACCACTCTCTACTTCTGATAACACTGTACCGTAGTCTTTCCATTAGCCAGTATCATCTTGAATGTGATTTGACTGGAATACAAAACCAAATAAAGGACATGCGTTATACATTTACAGTGTTCACAGGAGATTTCAATCATGACCTTAACAGACAACCCACACTTAAACCGCTTAACATGTTTTGTCAATTAATACAAGACAAAACAACACAACAAAACACTATCATTGATCACTTTTATATTGCTCCAAAACCATCATATTACAAAACAGGAACTTTTGTAACAAACTATAGTTATCACAACCCATTCTTTGTCACTTTCCGAGCCTAAGCAGTTAGAACATTTAGCCCTGTAACTCTTTTCGAGGATGTCTAGCTTCCTTTAATCATGACATCTACCCTGTGTCTATAGTAAGAGTCGTATACAGATCTCACTAGACTTCCAAAAACTTCTGGTTGGTACAAACTTCTTAGAAGAAGGTAGTCATTAACATGTAAACTAAACCATGCCTTGCCGTTTTTGTCACCAAAATTCACCTCATGGCTCAGTTGCATCACTCATGACTTGATTTTAATATGACATTATACCACTGTACCATTAAATAGAGCATGCCAAACATAACTCCCTGTGTCAGTTGTGATACTCTTCATCCTGCATTAAGTGAGCAAGTGCACAAAAATGCTTGTCACAATTAATGCGGATTATGATGAACATGGTATTCCAAACTTAAAAAATTACCTTAGTACTGTACTGTATATCTATAATGTGTCAATTTATATTTATTTCCTCCTTCAGGATGCTGTCTTTGGATGACTTGAAGAAAATGAGACCAGGACCAGCACCATACAACAAACTTGTAAAATGCAAAGTTTTTTGCAAGTTAGCAATCCCGAGCCATTTTCAACAAATGGTCAAGAAAAGGTCTTACACCATCTTGCAATTTGTGACAACTGTACAGTGTTGAAAGTAACATTGTATGACTCTTGTATGACTGCAGATCTTCTTTACATCATGTTGCTAGAGGACCTAGTAGCCAAAAGTTGCATGTCTCCAGCTCTCTCCACCTTTCTCTAAAGTTGTTATCTGTACTTTATCCTCTTGAACAAACAGGCTTCCAGTGCACCCTTGACTACAACTCTCATCAACCAGTAGAACTACTTGGCTTGCAAAGTATACCACAGAGACTATTGTTACAGATAAGACATAAATGACTGCACTACCTTTTCAGTGCAAAAGAGGGGAGAGCAAAGTGTGAGAGGATGACTCATGCTCTAATAAACTTAGTCAGACCAAAACCCCAGACAGGCACATGATGGGATTTAAGTTTTCAGAATGTGCATCATATTAGTAATGTCAAAATTAGCAGCACATTGTTCCATAAACATTGCTGACCTTTCAAATTCCAGGACGAAGCCATTAAACAAGTACTTGTAAGAGGAAGAACTTCAGCCGTGAGAAACATCTTTGTCAAAGACACCACCGACGAAATAGAAGTAGCCTTGTGTCGGAATGCAGCAGAAACAAAAGCCTCCCTCAATGACTGGGTTGAAATAACCAACGTTATTGTCAATCCACCAAATGATTACCACACAGAACCATTTCTAGCTTCAACACAAAACACCACCATCACAGTAAATTAATATACACCTTACAATATAATTCACTGCCTGTAATATAATTTTCAGTTTTACAGTTTCACAGTTTTCAACATAATTTATGTGTAATTGCTGTGTTGCAAAACAATTTTATTGGTTTCAATATTAAAAGAAACCTGTGCAGTCATAATGGGAAGTGTGTATGTGCATCATGCCATGAAATTGCCCCTTACAGAACCAAACACTTCTATTTTCCCAATCGATGGGCCCTTCATTGGGTTTTCAGCAAAACATTTATAGCGGATTCGCACCTCATCGTCTCAGCAAAGATGCTTATCAGGCTTGTGTACATCAGCTACATGACCATGCAAGATCACTGTTTACATTCTTTTGAGCGACTGATACACTTTAAAGTATTATCACTATGCCAACTGCTGGTACTGCTTTCTGTATATGGCTATTCTAGGAAAAGATAATCTGCTTTAAGAGATAACATCAGGAGGCAGAAAATTAGAGTAGCTGATCAGATGCTTCTGGGAATAAACATTACATCCATGGCTGCACACTTTCAGTCAAAATCTGTAAGGGGCATTTCTTGACATGATGTATGTATCTGTTTCTGACACTTTGCTTGTAAACAGAGTATCTCAAGAATGAAAACTTTCACAGTTGTTATACTTGAAGCATATAGATGCCCTTTAGTGAAAAAAAGAACCCAGTTGTTTTTTGTGGAGGTCAAAGGTCATCAAAGGTCGCAGGTGATCAAACTGAAAACCTCGTGAACATGCTATCTTCATATTCATAGCATGCAATCTTCATATTTAACTGTTAGATATACACACATTGAGTTGGAGTACAGTTCTGTTTTCATGGAGTCAAACTTTATTTTTAGGTCACACGAGCTCAAATTCCGAAAGCCCTCTTAACATATCTCAGGATGTGCACTATTATACTTTCCAATACCTAGCATGTTGATGCATTTCAGTGGGCAGAAGTGATTTGTTTTTGATGGAATCAAAGCTCATATGGTATCATTACGCATCACAATCAAAATAGTGGTGTAGCACAGTGTGTTCCTTGTAGCCAGAGTTTCAAATAAGTCCCGTTCCAATGAAATAATCGAAACCTCAATGCATTTTTGCATTATGGTAATGTTAACAACTACAACAATAAACTAATCTCTTGTAATCTAATTTCTATTTTGTTCTAATTTGTGCTTATGAACAAGATACTAAAATACCATAAGAAGTTACTATGCACGAAAATTGAACTTCACAAGCACAAGTAATGCCATCTCTCCACAATGATGACTAGTCGACGCTTTTGCCATTCTGCTTTTACTATAGTTCCCACTTCAGCAAAATTCTGTGCATTTACAAAGACATGTTTAAATTTTAATGTATCTGAATGAGTGCATGCATTTTTACCTCAACAAATTGATATATTGTCTTGGCCAAGCCTGTGTCTCTCTTTCTATCTCTCTATCAATGACAATGATTATAAAGTTACTGTTTGAAGGTTTTCTTTTAAAGTTTCTTTTCATATTTGGCAGATATTTCCAAGATCTTCGCTAAAGATTTCACGTAATGAACACTAAAGGTCATTTTGTATCTAACAGAGGCCAGGCAGTCAAACCATGAAAATGCCTTCAACTGAACTGAAAATATTTTCTTTCAAATCATTCCAAATTTAGCCACAGGTTTCATTAGCTTTTAAGCCATAAAAGTTCTTTTCAATGATGTATTTTTTCTTTCCAGTCACTAAGCATCATATGGTTAATCAGTGAAATCACAAAAAAAGCCTTTTAACTCAGAGCTTTCTTTGAAATATTTTCAAATTTCTTCACAATGTTTATTACATAATAGGCCATAAAAATCTCATGGAGAGAAACCCTTGCAGCTGTAAAACACATAGATGCTCCCATATTAAGGAAAAGATAATTTCTCTTGTTTAAGTGTACATCAAAAGCATCAAAACATCATCTGAGATTGCTTAAGATGCAGTCTTTAAAACCATGTAATTTTAACTAAATTTTCTTTATTGTTTTACTTAATAACTTTGTCAAATTAACAGTTTTAAAGGAAATGATGTGCAATTGCTTAGTAAAACATTTTAACGCTTCATCTGAAAATGACAAACGTACTCATTCTTTCGCATTTTCATTTTTATCAACAGGTCAAATCAGCTCCATCCATCACTGTCAAAGCAGAAATTGTTCCTTTCACCATGGAGAATGAATTTTTCAAACTTCTCCTCACAACTCCAGATGATATCGCACCCAGAGAGTCCGCTGCTACTGAATCAATTCTGAGACAGATCCTTGTATTGTCATCAACTGCATCTCTGCAGGAACTACAGACAACTCTTGCAGATGAAATACCGTTGAAAGCATCATTTATCATGCAAAATGATGTTATTATTACAGCACAAACAAGTGAAGACCTTCTTGAGTCCGATGCCTGAGTGAGAGAATTATTTATAACATGTTCACCATGTCTTGCCACCATATTATTCATCTGTTGTCTACAATACATCTCCAAAGTACCCCCTATTACTCTTTGTACTTTAAACTCAAAGGATCCTCTACATTCATTGGGTGCCAGTATGTTTTATTATGTAGTACATTTTATTTGCAACACCTCACAACTCCAGATGATACCATACCCAGACAGTACTCTGCTACTGAAGATATTCTGAAACAGATCCTTGTATTGCCATCAACTACATCTGCAGGAGCTACAAACAACTCTTGCAGATGAAATGCCGTTGAAAACATAGATCATGCAGAATGATGTTATATTTACTGCACACACAAGTGAAGGCCTTCTTGAGTCCGATGCCTGAGTGATGGAATTATTTACAACTTGTTCACAAAACTTTTCCACCATATTATACACCTGTTCACTGCAATACACCTCCCCAGTACCCATTAACATTCTGTAATTAAAACTCAGAACTATCCCTTGCAGTCAATGAGTGCCAGTATGTTTAGTTATGCAGTATATTACTTGCATCAAAACTATTTCTTTTTAACACTTCTTTTTTATGCTTCAACTTCTTTACCACTTAATTCTTTCTTTTCAGTGTATGTTTTCCTATTTCGCATGCCTTGTAAAATAACATTTAAATAATATCCTTAGCCATTTATGGTACTTAAACCAAGAAACAGTTACATATCAGTCTTATACAAATTCCTATCATAAAAAGTATTCATGGTATCTAATTGTCATGAAATGTTATAGCCGATGCCTGCCATTTTCAAAGGTCTTAAGCGGAAAACACTCTTATTTGTAAATGTTTTGAAAATTAACTCTCACATCATCATTAACCATTTTTTAAATTTCCTGACCCATACTTTATAAAGTCTTTATATCAGTGACCTTTCTATACTGCTATCATATACTTTAAGGATAAACTTGTCGTACAAAAGGCTTATGCCATAGCATACTGAACTATCATCTTGAAAGTACTGGTAAACTGGTAATCTTTAAGATTTACAGTATGTCTATATACTTTTAATTTCACGTCATACTATGGCTAACAGTATTTTTTACTATGGCTAACGGTGTTTTTGACCTTGTCACAACTACGTTTCTGTTACTTGCCACATTGCATGTAGAACTTTTCCATCTGATAGTTCATATCCTACCTCATTGCAACATCAAATAAAATACATTCTTACCTGTAAACATCCTACACCTTGCTAATAACAAAGCAGGCTTAAAGAATCTAACAGTATTTATTTATTTTTTGTCGTTTTCTTCAGTTACCGACTGATTTTAAAGAATTGCTTATTTTCAAGGATTCCGGAAAATTTCTTTACAGTTCCCTTCATTTCAGTTTCCTGGTATTGTATTCAAGTTAATACTTTTCAAAGTTTTGTTTTTAAATCAACTATCAAGCGTGCTTATATGCACCAGTGTTCCGTGAAGTATTTACAGTTTCTTCAAATAAAAAGGATGCAAGACAATATGCTTTTCTCTTTCTCTGTTTTTTTTTATTTTTCACATATCCGTAATCAGTGCCTTTATTCATTCTCAGTATTCATCAAAGATATACTTTCTAAAATTTCTGATATTAAACATGGCTGTAATACGCCACGTGAAAAGCTCCTATGACGTCACGTGCGAATTGTGTATTATAGTCATTGAAAATGACATTAGCCAGAAATTAGTATACAGCATAATAATATTGCCAGGGGGTGTAAAGTAATGGTTAAGTGGCTACATTAGTCTGGAAATCGGGAAAACGAAGCAAGATTGAATGGTACAGGAATTGAAATGGACCAATAGTTTTTTGGTGGGCAATCCCTTTATGTACGTACAGGCCTGCCCACAGACATGGCGATTGCTAATGCCTGCTTGCGACGTAATTGAGAACTATCTATAGGACCCACTGTATGGTCAAGTGGTTAGATTATCCGACTTGTAGCCAGAAGATCGGGGGCTTCGAATCCTGGTCATTCAAAAGACTTTAAAAATGGAACCTACTGCCATTGTGCTTGCTGCTCAGCAAAACCAATGGAGTAGAGAAAACAAGCCAGTGAGCCACAACTGGAAAAAGGCCGTGGCGGACCCGACTTAAACCAATTGCTTAGAAACTGAGCCGTAAAACCTCATCTAACTACACCTTCAGTGTCCTTAGCCATTTTCTTACAGCAGGTCATGTAAGATTCCTACTCCAAATATACCCATTTAAAATAACACCTCCAACTCTACATCTGATCCAATTAATTTCAACCTCTTATATTTTCAACCTCTGACAATACGGGGTCATGTCCAGTGTGGTTACGGTACGTAACCGCATTTTCTAGTTATTATTTATTGTTGCCTCACTCATATACTGACAGCCTGTCTAGGATAATGTTTCTTAAGTGTATATATGGCTGCGCGTCGATCTACGTGTAGTTTCTTTCTTAAGGTACCGTGACAGCCTTATGCTAATTTAAGTTATTGTTATCTCTTTTCAGGAACCACATGGTGACTTGAGAGACTGTACTGGTACATGAAGATTACGAAAAAAAATTAGAGAACAGGCCTGGTATGGCACGCCACAACCTTGTTTCACTAAAACCATTATTAAGGTAATTAAACATGGAACTAGTCTGATCAAAACACTTTTCGAAAAATAGAGATACATCTCCAAACATCTGTAGGGCCTCTCATCAATGTGGGACCTTTCAATCTAAATTGTAGCATACTGTAGAAGGTTGAAAGTGCGTATTTGACGCTATACATTTTCAAAAACAAAAAAACAAAAATTGCCGAGCGCTTCGCCGTTATCGGTATAGATCTAGGGCGTATCCAGGACTCTGTTTATGGGGGGGGGGGGGGGAGGAGGCAAAATGTACCCTGACACTATCTAAGCGGAGCACCACCATGAGTTGGCAAGGACCGTACCGAGAAAATGTTGACAAAAATGCCTCCCAAATTGCAGAAACTGACACTTTCTAGGTATTTTAAGTTGCATTTAACCATTCCAATTTCTGATATCTCATGTTTTAGAAATTTACAAGTGCGAACATTTCATACAATGAATTACAATTTCATAAAATAATTTTGATTTCAAATTGCAGTTATGAGCTCTTTTTGTGTGTTGTTTCAAATGCGTGGGTTAGCTGTTTTTTCGACTGGATGTGGGCTGAACGCTGTTTCGGACCGCCGTCCTGGGGGAGGGGTATAAGGGGATGGTGTGTCCCCCTCGCCTTTTGAAAATTTTTGAATGTTTAAGGGCCCTCAGGTGCAATTTGATGAAGCATTTTGCAAATTTTAAGGATGTTTCTGCTCTTTTAATTTTAACGATGATCGCTCCCGCTATACATGTAGGCGAAGAAGATGACCAACATTTTCCATCTCGTTTCTTCAGTTCCATCAACTTGGAGAGAATGCACAAATTAATGAATGAATAGTTATGCATTTGTTTCATTAATTAAAGAGGTCAACCACGTCCTGGGGAGGGATCTAAGGAGAGGGGGCAAATTTTTGTTAATTTACTGTTGATTAGATACAAAATGGTGCTATCTTTGGTGCAGTTTTGGAGTTAATTATATACGGCTGGAAAATGTCCATAATTTAGTGTATTTTATTTTTTTGTTATGCTTTACAACAGTCAATTGTCAAATTGTTAAAATGAAATGGATAGTAACGTATCGTTGTCACTGACAATGCTCACAACATATGATAAAAGACCGACAAAAAGAAAATTAAACATAGGAAACAATTGTCATCCCAAAATGAAGACGTTTTTATACTCAGTGGCGCGGCCAGACTTTGGTGATTGGGGGCACTACCGATGATGACGTAATTGTACCTCAGTTTAAACTCCTATGTTTGCGTAATTTGCACCTCATGTGTCCTGCGTTCGTGCACAGGGAATCCTTCCTTTGTCACTCATAAAGGTGCCGTCCTGGGGGAGGGGTCTATGGAGAGGGGGTGTTCCCCTCCCCTTTGAGAAATTTTTGTTAATTAAATGTTGATTAGATACAAAATTGTGCCATCTTTGGGACAATTTTGGAATTAATCATATATGGCTGGAAAATGTCCATAATTTAGTGAATTTTATTTTTCCGTTATGGGTGAAAGAGGAGATTATTCTAAGAGAAGAATACGTTGCCAAAAAATGTCCTGACGCCCCCTCTTTTTGGCTACTTTACTGCCTTCTATTCGGGATAGTGTTGTATGCCAAAATACTTGCGTGGAGTCCACAGAAACATTCTTTGACTATTACCAAAATTTTCCTTTGCTTCCTTTTGCATTATCTAAGGCTGGCTGATACCTGTATGGACGGTCCTCCCGGAAGCTCTGAATCAATTACATAAAATGGGGCAATGCCATAATGCTTACAGTGGCATAGCCAGGATTTTCTGTTTCCCATGCAGTATGTTGTGTGTTCGCCGGCTATGGGGAGCGGGCTAAGTGGAGGGGGTGACTGAAAATTTTTGAAAACTTAGGTGTCCTTATATACAATCTCGTGCCACATATGCTACCTTTTAAGTAAAAATTTTCTGTTAAAAATTTTAATTACTTTAGGTGCTGAAAAAACCGGTATCAGTAAACAGGGCCCATGGCCCAGTGCCTCCCCCTAAATATGCCACTTAATGCTCATTACCTGACATCCAAATGATGATATAGAGGATGATGCCGAGCACTTTTCAACTATCGTACTTTTACAGTAATTCTGAACATGAATCCAGAAGAACAGCTTTCAGCAATGGGAAATGTACGGGAGGGAGAGGTGCAGGAAGGTGATATTAGACCTCCCTGATAGGTATAGCAGAAGGGATGAAGGATCAACAAGCGCGGTTCAGAATGCTTTTTCGTCGTAAGTGTGTTACCAATCACCATCTATACCGATAATGGCTGGACACGAAGCGCTCGGTAAAGATTTCTGCAAACTGTACTACGGCAAATATGTACTTTCAAGCTCCTACCTTTCACATCATACTACAAATTAGATTGAAAGATCCCATATTGATGCAAGACCCCTACAGATGTGTGGAAATGATTTTTTTTTTTGAAATTGTTGTGATCACCATGTATTATTTCCTTCATAATGGTCATGAGATGGAATGCAAACAGTAACGCATGCGCACGCAGTGCACCGAAACTTTTCGTTAAATGAGATTTCCATGGCAAAAACTGCATTCAGAATATGCATTGAGACACTTTAAATTGCCGAACAAATAAATATTCCACTCAAAAAGCCAGTCCTTTAGCTAGTTATTCGTAAACAGCTTTGGACTTTTGCTGCTAAGCTTCTCTGGGGTTGCTATCGGAAGATACTGATAATAAGAACAACACTCTGGTAAGGATTGAAGCGCGCAGAGCACGCGAAAATGTTGATAGTTCGCGAAGAATTTGCGAAAATTCTGATAGTTTGAGAAAAATTTGTGATAGAAACTGATTACAATCGATCCATCACTCGGTCGAAAACACACCTCACCCTACCCTCTACAGAAATGTATAGCTTAAATGTCGTTTTGGATCATTTAAAAAAATTCTCCTCTTTTCTCGCCTCTCTTTTTCTTTTCTTTAGTTTTTTTTTTCTTGCCTTTTCACTTTTTTTTACTTTTTCTCATTTTTAAATGGGGGACATGACCTGCTGGGCCCCCTGGGTAGGCCGGTGGTATAGATGGTGATTGTTAATGCATTTACGACCAAAAAGCATTCTGCAATGCGCTTTTTAGTCCTTTAATCCTTTTGCTATACCTATCATACCGAAAACCATTCGTCTGGAGTTTTCGTTCAAAATTAGTAAAATTAGTAAAAAAGGGTGGTCTTCATATCAGGAGGTTTGTTGACAACGTATTTTTCTCTAAGACAACTTACTCTCTTCTTTCACCTAACCAGGAATTAGAAGTCTCTGTAAATCATCGACATGTGCCAGCCATATATGACCGGCTCAAAAAATATCCCAAACATAGCACCATTTTGCATCTAAGCAACCTTAAATTAATAAAAAATTCTCAAAGGGGAGGGGGAAACCCCCTCCCCAGGACGGCCTTTTACGTCGGAAAAAAGGAAGGATCCCTACTGCTGCTGAATAATTCGCCAAATTATGAACATTTTTCAGCCATATATGAGCCAGTGGTGGTGGACCTGGAAGGCTTGGGGGGCCCAGCCCCCAAATGAAAAAGTGAGGGGCATAAAAGTATGTTCAGTCCCCAATATTTGCCAAATGCAGACATGAGATCCATATTTCAACGCTTGCTACATGCAGCTTAGAACACTCCGGAAGTGTCGTTTCCGGCCATCTGAGGGGTTTGTAAAACCAAAAATTTTCTCGTCCCCTCGGCGCCAACCGATGGTGGCGCTCCGCTTAGAAACTCTCATAGGTTGTTTTATTTTATTAATTGAGAAATTGCAGACATGAGATCCACACCTCAAGGATGGGTACATGCAGCTTAAAACACTCAAGAAGTACGGTTCCGGCCACCTGAGGGGTTTGTAAAGCCAAAAATTTTCTTGTACGCTCCGCGCCAACCGATGATGGAGCTCCGCTTAGAAACATATATTTACATTTTTCATAGATTTGATTTTTTTTTTCATTAATTGAGAAATTGAAGACTTGAGACCTACATTTCAAGGCTGGTTACATGCAGCTTAAAACACTTCGGAAGTGTCGTTTCCGGCCATCTGAGGGGTTTGTTAAACCAAAAATTTTCTTGTCAGCTCCGCACCAAAACATTCTGGCGCTCCGCTAAGAAACATATATAAACATTTCTCATAGATTTTTTTTTTTTCATTAATTGAGACATGAGATCCATACTTCAAGGCTGGGTACATGCAGCTTAAAACACACGGGAAGTGCCGTTTCCGGCCATCTGGAGGGTTTGTAAAGCCAAAACTTTTCTTGAACGCTCCGCGCCAACTGATGGTGGCGCTCCCCTGAGATAGTCTTCCCGGTATTCAGCCCCCAACCCCAATATTTTTTCCGTTCCACCGCGCCTGATATGAGCAGCTCAAAAAATGTCAAAAAGATAGCACCATTTTGCATCTAAACAACCTTATATTAACAAAAACTTTCTAAAAGGGGTGGAGACACCCATCTCCCATGGCGGCACCTTTATGTAGTGACAAAGGAAGGATCCCCACTGATGTATACAAAAAACACAGGGTGCTTAAAAAAGTGCACTATACACGCTGCCACTCAGTTGGAAAAAACATCCAGCCAGTCGGAATTTGGGACCTTCACACCCCCTTACACATATGACCCTAGCTACGGCCCTGTGTGTACTAATGTTGATTGCTAAATGCCAGAACGTTAAATAGTATCTCATGTGGATCTTTTCCTACGGAGGACCTCCACGCCCAATCAAGTCTTCCCTCCTCAAATGATTGCGAGTCAGTGTTTTGCCATACCTTACAGTAGTGAAGTCCTGCAATTCCCCGAATCCACAAAAAAAATATTTGTTTTTTTTTTCTTTATTTATTGCCTTGCCTGTATATATCATGTAGTTCTATGTTGTTGAAATTCATATTTGACAGACATGGGAGGCTGAGAGGGGTGCTTGCTCAACACCAATTCGTGCAAGAGGTTATTGGCTAAAAACTTTCAGGAGGAACTGATGTACAATAAATGAATGTAATATGTACCTGGAAAGGGGGAAGCCTTGCAAGGGACTCTATGTGTTTCATTGGTTGCTTGGATAAGTGCAACGTTACAATTTTTTTTTTTTTTTTTTTTTGCTAGACTTGTCTTTTCAATAGCCGTTCCACTTACAACACAATGCCTCTGGACTGCGTGCATGTAAAAGTTGTGTTTCTGCTCTAAGACAACTGTATGGTAACAATTTCACCTCACACTCTAAAACCAATATTGTCATTCACTGTTGCCACGTCAAGCATGTCAATGTCATGATACGAATCATTTTTCTTCACGTCAAGTCAAGTAGCAATTTCTTTGTCTTCAAGTAGTAAGTCAAGAAAAGTGTGACCCAGTCTTAATCAGTTAACAGCTCCGCAATAACAAACACATGTAAATATCAATGAAGCTAGAAAGTTTCAATTTAAAACCTCTACAGCAGAAAAGTCTATGGGGCTAACCACATCAGTTACGTATCATGGGTCAACCTTTCTGATTTGATAGTCTCCTAAACTGATACAACTAAAATTACATTGCAATCATTGAGCATATAATGATTAATAACAACATGCTGGTACACTGTAAGAGAAATAACACTTACGAATTTCTTTTTCGTCTGTGAAACTTAAAACCATTTTGTCCACATCGTTACTAAAGAGAACAGCCGATACCTTCCAACTATTAATGCTTTGCAACTATCTTCGCCAGTTAACAGGACTTTTCCAACTGGCTAATTGCATTGACCCTGGACAAAGTGTCTTACAAACGAGTTATTTGTTAGCTTGCACATTGCACTGTTACCCCTCACGTTTACTGTAAAGGTATAAAAAGCACGAGCTTTTGATAGAGCAGTAATACTAACAGCAACCCCTTTTCACTCTTGGTGCTATCAGTGAACCGGTATATGGAATTTGCGCTTTCATTGAATGTTCATCACGAGATCTAATCCTCAATAACTTTCTAAACAGAAGCAGATAACCTTGAGCCAAAGTATGTGAAACACTGAGTCCCTGTAGTTAGTTAGATGAGGTTTTACGGCTCTGTTTGTAACCAATTGGTTTTAGTCGGGCCGGCCATGGCCTTTTTTTTCTGTTGAAGCTCGCTGGCTTGTTTTCCCTACTCCATTGTTTATGCTGAACACCAAGCACAATGGCAGCAGGTTCCATTTTTTAAAGTCTTTGGTATGACATTGAGTCCCTGTTACCCTCCTTGATGTTTAGGATGCGAACATTACTTTAGATGCAAAACCAGCATAGCAAAGTAGCTGTTGACACGAGCTACTTGTCCTACCACCGACCAAAAGCGGGTCCGGATGGCGAAAAGCTGAACATTTTATAAATAACCTTCTCCTCGCCTGTTAAATAATGTTTAAAATTTCAACAAATCAATAGTTAAGTAGGTCCCATGATAGGCGTCAAAAAGGTTACAAGGAGCTATGTTTTTTTCGAAACACCTAAACGGGCCCCCATAACCCATCTGACGTATATCTAACAACAGCAGAATTTAATCAGTTTTCAAAGTCGTGATAAATAGATTACTGCGAATAACTAAGTTGTCGTGGGGGATAGTACATCATGTGTACACGAGTTTCGTTACCGCGGGCGTTCAATGAAGAGTGATCAGCTCTAAATAACAACACAGTAAAACAATTTATTTCTCAATATCCGATCACCTCTTAACGACTCAAAATTATACAAATGCAACGGTTCCATGCTACTTCCCCATATACATTAAATCTCGCTATATA
>WURT03053162.1:0-14173 GCA_009936505.3 Holothuria glaberrima
TACATACATACATACATACATACATACATACATACATACATACATACATACATACATACATACATACATACATGAATAATTTTCCGCCTTCTTCCACTAAAATGTGTACCACAGAAATTCACACTGTCTCCAACGGAGAATGAAGAAAATATGCGATGGTCTAGTTATTTTGCATACATCCTAAATATTTCAATTCTAACAGACCTTCATGCAATACGTTTCGATCTTTGAAGACTGCCATTTCGCTCAACTAAATCATGGAGTTGGTAACTCCATGGTTAGATATGATTCATGTTCTTCATCTTTATACCAAAGAGATGAAACGGAAGATTAAGCCATCATCTAAATATAGCCTACGTCACATTGTGTGTACAATGAATAATACCCACATGATGGAGGACGACCTAAATGACAAGGAACGTATGCCAATAATTCTTCATACTATCTGTACTTCCGAGCACATGGTATTACTTAGAAATACTGACATTATAATTAACATACTATGATGTTTCAAGAGGCAAGCTAAAGTTTTAATAAGTTTCACAGTGTAACTCTTAAATACACCTGCTGAACATATGTTAAGGTCAAACAACATCGGGGAATAATGGAAACTAATCTGACCTTTAAGTTCTTGGTATATTTTTAGTTCAACTGCTCTCAGTGACGTCACATTGATTGAATATGATTTATAGCGTTCATGTATCACTCAAACGTTTTGTCCGCTATTCAACCAAGCTATGACAACGAAGACTCGGCGTCTTTGGGAATGGAGATAATGTAGCCGTATTCGTAATAGGGGATAATAATGTGTAGGAATGAACAACGAATTTTCTCAAAAAAGTAAGTTATTTTGGCTCACTTTAATTGCTTTTTGAAGATATTCTATGAAAAGTGAAGTTTGAGGATTTCAAGGTACATAGGGCCAAGAGCTAAGGACTGCTAACAATTTTTAGGCAAAGTTTAAGTACTCTACACGGTACAAGGGATATCATCCTCAAGGCGAGGAAAGTAACATTTTGTGCAACAAAAGATATCCTATTGTTTTATTAGAGAGAGAATGCTCAGCTAGATATGCGGGTTAAAATTTCTTTAGCCTCGTAAACTTTTCTCTGGCAGAAAAGAAAAATAAAAACTGACACCATTCTTACTTCTTAACTAAATATAACGTCCGCACCTTTAAGTGAAGATGGGAATTATGCAATTTGCAAGAGTTTTCAGAGGTAGCTAATTATTTTCGATTCAATGGGAAGGTCTTTCGATGACACATGTTTTGCTCAAAGACAAATGACGAGCAAAACAAAAGAACAATAACAGGAAAATATTCGGAACCGTACATTTGTTTGTAATTATACGATACACATTTGTTTTACACCTTTTTGCACGCCATTTCTTTATAAAAAGGATGGTACTGATATTTTTCCCACATAATGAATCTTCAAGTTCCAGGTTGTGTGCAAAAAGTTTTCTCATTAGTAACGAGCATGCGCACAACTCCCTTGAACTCTTTTGGAGTTACCATGCGTGCGTTTTAGTCGACTGTTAGTAGGCGTGGCCTAGTTCTAACAGAACTACAGTAATAACCAGTTGAGACTGTTAGTTCAGTTAGATGATCACATGACTGATTACCATGACTATTGCGTCATTCGGGTGACGTCACAATAGACCTGCCAATCAAAAACTAGCACTAAAGATTGACTAAAACGCACCCCATATTACGGAGTAAGAATGCCTTGTACGAGATGCATGTGTTTAACTTGTATATTTCGATTTTCGAATATATTATAAGGAACAGGAAAGTCTACACTATTTTACTACGGTTACGAGAAACACTTATAAATCTTGTTTGTTAACAAGGAGTTGGGATGTTTACAGGCAAAGTGGCCTCCCCCTTTTCTTTGTTTGACTCTCATATATATCATGTGCATACCATATGATATCTCGGCTTATATTATTCCTCCGGGCAATTGCCTCTTGACTAAGATAAGGTGTATAGATTCTCCCTTCGGCCTTGATCGTTGAGATGTTTGGAAAAATAGTAGGCCTACAGATGGAAAATGTTTTTTTCACTCCTTGTAGGCTAGAAACCTCAGTTTTCCTCTTTTTCATGGGCGAGGCCAGCGTTGGATCAAGACAGGTCTTACCTATAGGCACACAAATATGGACATATATGCGTATATGTATACAGTTTGTGCACGGAGACATAGTATATGAGCATGCATATGCGTATGTATGCATTCAGGTAAAAAAAAATAATACATGTACATGACCTTCTCGGTTGGTCAGGACGGATTAAGCGGAGGAGGGGGTCAATCGAATAGAGGTTGGCATGTAATGTAATTTATGTCAGAAGGTGGTAACGTCACCCATTACAATGAGCTCGAGTGGATCCTTTTCAGCCTCGTACTTTAAAATTGTCCATAAACAAAAATGGGTATGCTCTCAAGAACCAATATGGTGAACCGTCCTTTAACCAGTTTAAATTGAACTAAAGGGAGAATGTTAGGAGAAATTACCGTTCTTTTATGGAAAAAATGAGAACAATAATATTTATCAAGTTCCTAACAATGGCCGCCCAAGAGAAATTTGGTTGTTGACGGATTTTATGAAATAATACCGCATTTTGCCAGGTACACTGAAAAGTTCCGAAAAATGCAAGAGGGCATTTATAAGACTTGAATGGGGAGGACTGCCTGGCTTAAGATGTGCTGTAGCCGGGTTATAGTTATAAGCTACAAGATTTGTAGTTGGACTAATTTTTTGGGCAATAAGTTTTGCTATAGAAGAAGGAGAAGGGACAATGCACTGAGAAAATGGACAATTGAGAGTTCCAGAGTCTTGAAAGAAAAAGAAATTTTCACTAAAAATAACTGAAGTACTCCATCAGTATCCTCCTCCCTTTATAACTGCACTCGAAGCGCACACAACCACATTTTCAAGCAGTTTGTAGCATTAGTAGGAACTGCACGTAGAGGCATGAGAAATTTACCCATTTTGTCAACATTCACGTTGTGAATTTTTCGGGATATTTTCTACTTGACAAAATTTTCATCACTCGGGCGAGGTATTTAACGTACATGTATATCTGTGTGTGTGTGTGTGTGTGTGTGTGTGTGTGTGAGTCTGGGAATGCAGTATTATTGCATAGCGCATGCCGCTTGGTAAAGTGTGGGCTCGAACCGCGCCGGTGAAGGGTATTTCATGATCAGTGGTTAATCCTTGTCGAAAGTGTCGGAGGCGGGAGGCCTCCCTCCATCAACAACCAATACGAAAAGCGACGGTCTGCGAAAAAAAATGGACGGGATAGGGTTAGGGCCGGGTGGTCCACTTAAATCCGAACTGACTTGACTGAGACTGCCTCTACGATCAGGATTGTTTCATAAAATAGCCCTTACCTTATAACTAGTGGTTCCATCCGTATTCCTTACAGCGTTGGCAAGAAATGACATCTGTGAGTACATTTGTCTTAGTGTAGCTTCCTCTCTGCTTATATTGAAGGATCTATAGTGTAAAATATTAAATGGTCTGGGATTGGTTACTGGTTTGTCGTATAATCCTTTAGGATTTTTCGGCACTCGGTTGTAAATCGATGGTTCCTGTGGATTTTCTAATCTCTGAAGAAAGGGTAAAAGGAAAAATTGCATTAATGTTAAAGAATTAGTCGGGGTAACGCCTGCGGCCGGGATGAGCCGGCGAGCGCAATTTGGGCTTTCTTCAGAACATTCGCTAATTCAGGGAAGGGAAAAACCTTATTAAACTTGCCCCTGGAGTGAGTTAGAGTTACTTTGACTGTTAGGACATACGCTATCCGCAGGTTTTGATAAGGGATCTCGTAATATATTTTTCCGTACCTCCCGCAAGTGATCTGTTAAGGTGCGTTCACACCAACACCGAAATCTGCTACGTTTTGCAAGTAGGACGCGAAATTTGTTATCTCAAATCAAATGAGGGCAACATTCTAAATTTTCATTGACATAAAATTGCCCCTATTTGTTTTGGAAAAAAAAATTTGCGTCCCGCACGCAAAACGCAGCGGATTGCGGTTTTGGTGTAAACGCACCTTAGTATGCTTTGTGTAAAAAAAAAGTTTTATGCACCCTCAAAATTCTCACTGTTTGACAACGTTACAACAAAACAGGCAGCAGAGGAAGAATTAGTGAACTTTTACCACATTGTTTGTTTTGTTTTAGACTGAGGCCTCATAACTATACAGCGCGTTCCATGTTTTGAAGAGGTATAATGGAAAATGTCAATATGACCTTCAAAAAAATTAAAAGGTGCCATGCTTTGCCAAAAGTTAGTATAACAGCGTCCGAATACGTGCCCAAAAGTAGCTGCAAATTACTTTCTATAAATGGTATTTTTTCCCATGACTTTGCCAGTGGCAACTTTCTGAGTGGGGATGGTTTTTCTCCCCGTCTCTAGGTATTGCTTATGATGCTAGGTTTTTTGACTGAGTGATGATGCTTTTGGGGTATAAGCTCAAACTGTTTTTAATTCATTGAGTAAGAAACTCAATGGAGCCTTTAGAACTCAGGGAAGGGTCACAACGGACGGATGATAGCCTGTGTATATTAGCCATTTGACAATGAAATTACAGACGCATTAAGAATTAATTTGGCACGTCTATCTTCCCTTATTGTAAGTAAATTCCTATTCATATGTAAAGAAAGCAACTGCCCTTTTCTGCGGGAAGATACTGTATATTACGTAAAACTGTGCGTTGTATTTTTAAGGGAGCTGTTCTGGTGGGTACTTGAGTTTAGTGGGTAGACCTATGAATAACTAGCAGTTGTTAGCTAGGGTTAAAGTTTTACGTCTTTGTTCTCATAATGCGGGCTAACCCGTGCAGATGTGGCCGAATGGATAAAGGGAGAAGCATTTGAATCGTGAACCTTGGCAACTGGGATAGATCGGGGTTCGATCCCTGGTAGGGTCAAAGTAAGGTGCGTTTTTTCATCCAAGAGCAACCTATTTGTGGTCGCCTAGTGTCGTAAAACAATTAACTGCCCTTCAAGGCTTGCAGTTAAGGTAGGCTTCATTAAACTAAGAGTGTATAACCAATCACTCTATGACCTAATTTGGAAACTTCAGCTAAATTTCTCGAATTTCTCTTGTTCATGACATTTAGGAAGTTACTCTTAAATATTGCATTTTGAGGGTAAACCAAGGATTTATCTTGCATAAATTTAACACTGCAGTGTGGAAAATGTTATCCTAGTAGGCATTATTACAAGAGCCATGCATTGAACTATAGCTCGGTATTCTAAAAACGAATTATCTGCCCATTAACCATAACAGTCGCTTTTCATTGGTACTAAATATCAACAAAACTGTTAGAATGAAGAACCGAGTACAAAAGATCAGTCCCTTCTAAGAATTTATTTACGTCCTTTGACAAATCCAGTTACATCAAGTAGCCTTAATACAGTTATCAAGCAATCTAAACAGCATTCATGAGATCGATTAACCGTGTATTATTCGACACGATATGTAACACGATTTCCTTTTTTAAAGGAAGATACAGTAATAAATAGTCCATAATAGTCCATGCACCTGCGATATCCTAAACATCAAATTTCCTTCTCAAAGTCTCCGAATATTTCCTTCGTGGAAACATTAGAATGTCGTTTGAAAACATCATTAGTTATGTTTCTTCTGTAATTACGTCATAGTTTAATTTGTGTGATTGACCTAGTGAGGTCAGGTCAAATGCACTTTTTGTAATCGTTTTCGAAGTTGTCTATATCAGCCGTCGAGTCCAGAGGTTCTTGCAAAACCAATTTGTTTTATAGGTTTTTCAAGTTCTATGGTATCGCGCCTCATGCCTCAAAATAAGGTCGAGGGATGAAAACATAAAAAATTTAAAAAATTCAAAAAAAAAAAAAAAATACAAAAACAGAAACGAAACTCGCATTCTTTGTTTGTAGGTAGGGGAGGCATAGAAGTTTAACATATACTGAAAAAAATCTAGAACCCGTCTTGAAATGATGAAGCGTTTGATTGGTGTTTGGGCAGACTCGTAGCTGGACAATGTACTGGAGTGTGGTTGTGTGTTTATGTGGGGGACTACGAAAAAACTTTCGAGGTCGAAATGTTTTTCAGGGTACGAGACATACAATTAAATGCATTGACGCAATGATATTTTTTTACTTTCTTCGCCCCCTCTGTCTCCCCCTCCTTTGGCTACGGGCTTGCTCTGGAGTGTGGGAGGACTCACCCTCCGACAGGGTGGAAAGTATTAAACATTTTCACTTCAACAGTATAGCTTTGACTTTCAAGCAATCTGAGCATAAAATAACAGTGAATATTCTTGCTTCAGGTATCAGTAACCATTGAAATGCACACGTCTTTTAAACTTTTCTGTGAGACAAATATTTATTGTGCTACCCTGAACCCCCACCTGAGGTTTACTGAAATTTACAACAACAAACCTGTAACCTATATCCAGATCCATTTAATTCATTTAACACTATACATTAATGCTCGGAGAGGGAAACTGTCTCATATCTACTAATTTATTAGTTTGAATGGTCGTCTCAGCATGTTTTGGCTCCCCCATAATTCAGGTGGGGTAGAGTAAAGATTTATGGACATGAAAGAATCCCCTAAGGGAGGGCTACGGGGAATAACCTGTCCCAGTTTCATTTGAAAGGGGGTTGCAAGATCACACGTTTGCGGCCTAAGCTTTCAGGTGACTGACCAGGTGTTGGCATGCAAGTTACAACCGAGGTGCGTAATCATTTTATCAGCTTCAGTCTTGCAAAGTACCCTGAGATCAAGGAATGGAGTGCCAAAAGGAAAACGTATAAATCTTTTAGAGCAGGCGGGATGAAGTGCCTTGCTGTAAGACACATTTGCAGCTAACATTGGAACTGGTTTCCTTGCAATCACAGGAAAGTTTAAACTAAGTTGGTTTCGATGAACTAAATGTGATCATTTTACTAAGTAAAATTTTCTTTTAATTCCCAAATGTCGTGCTTGAGATAGTAGCTGTTACTAGAAGTTGCTACATAGTGCAAATTGCTTCTTTTGTAACTTATATCACATTCTCACATTCATGACAATGCTTTGTTTTCTTTGTTTTTCAATACATCGTTTACGCCTTGAAACAAATTCAAATGTTACTAAACACTAGTACCTTTAAAACAAATCAAAATTTATGTCTAACGCAACTTTTTATCCCGATCCACATGCATTGCCACTGGGCTGCCACGACCTCGACTTTTGCAAATGACCACAATAATAAAGGTAACTAAATTAGAATAAAGATGTCTATAGACCATATGTTTATTACTGATGATGAAAACAGACTTGAGTTGAATAACACGAAGGCTACTAGACGCCACAATCAAAACGGTTTACCCTTGCAGCGATCAATGATTCTTGAACGTTGTGTGACATTGGCCTGATCGTTAAGTTTGTATAAATCACTATAACAAAATCGACTTTACCTGTTGGACAGTTGAACGAATGTTAATATTTTCATAATCTTGCCAGAATCTTTTGGCGCTTTTAGCACTTCTCCCGGTCGCAATTTTAGGTAAAACTGTACCCCTCTTCCAGTTATTTGGAGTGTTGACTTCTGCTACCAAGTGAAGAGCATCGTTTTGGGTATTGTTCCATCGTTGGGCCCGAGGTCGATGAGACTGTTTTATCTGGAAGGAAATATAATTAGAAAAGTCATTTGTGACTTCATGAACAGTGACAGATGTAGACACTTGAAGCGATGGTCAAGCATCTTACATCGACGTGATATCCATGGATGCAGCATTTATGTATAGAGGGAGACATAACCTGATAAAAGGCCTTTATATCTCCTCATTCAATGGTACACACGCACACAATATATATATATATATATTTATATATATATATATATACAGGGCCCTGGGCACAGCAATGTAGCGGGGCCCCCTCAATCAAGTGGGTTCAAAAAGGGTCGTGTGGAAAAATTGGCATCCTGCCGACGACCCAAATATGTATACCTCACCTTACGAACAATCGCTCAAGCATGTAAATGTTTACATTTTTTGCTCCCCCTCCCCCCGGTGAGGTATAGAATAATAGAAATATGAAACACCGTAGGGCTTTTCTGAATTCTCTGTAGAGCTCTATAGAGCAAAATGATGTGAGATATCTTTAAACTATTCTTTCAGCAAGGGGGGGGGGTACATAAAACTACGATTCATAAGAGATCGATCCTATCATAGAAGAAAAAGCAGGCAGATTACGCAGATAGAAAATACATAAGACAGAACAGTTGGTATCTGAGATACAGGGCCCTGCTGAGATACTTTATAGGAGATAAAAAATAGACTGAGATACGGTATCTCAGTCTATGATAGACTGTCTATTTTCTATCTTCTATCAATCTTCCAGCAGCTTGCCATCCCCTTCCCCAACAACACTGAACAAACCATATCCTAACACCTCTGTGCTGAATCCTTCAACTGGGAAACTTGCGGCATTTCTTGATCGTAAACTGATTGCCAAATTATTACATCGTTGGGGTTGGTTCCTCGGTGCAAGTTGTCAACTCAATGAGCTTTTCCCCCTAAATAACCCATATTTTAACAGATTGAAACACGGGGCCTTTGAGATTGCGGGGCCCCTGAGATGGCGGGGCCAGTGCCCAGTGTGCCCATGCGTTAAGACGGCCCTGTATATATGTATATACATGAGCGTGGATCATGGGGGACGTCCCATCACTTTTTTGGAAGGGTGGACATCGCCAAAAAGTCCCCCCCACTTTTTCAAAAAATGATGAAAACTAAAACTGTGATTACGAGTTGACACTACATGATATTAAATCTTAATTTCGCCCAACAATGGCACCATTTGCCGTATAGATACATTTCAATTTCATTATTTCTTCAAAGGGGAGGGGACACCCCTCCCCCAGGACAGCGATTCGTAAATGGTGAAAAGTCTAACAGTTTACTGTTCACTCACTTCACGAAATGTAGCTCTGATTTACCCCAAGGACTGAGTAAAAAATTCACTTAAGCAAGCAAAATGAAAAAGACTTCCTAAAAAAGTAGAAATTCCTGGTGATATATTCAATTCAAATTTAGCACTAAATGTAGCACAATTTTGCATCTAGCCCACCTTACGTGAGCAAACATTACCCCCCTAGACCCCTCCCCCAGGACAGCGATTCGCAAATGGTGAAAAGTCCCCCCACACACTTTTGGAGATGGATCCACGCCCTTGTGTATATATATATATATATATATATATAGAAAAATCGGAGAGGTCCATATACTAAGAAAGAAAACACAGCGATGAGTTTGAAATCCATGGTGGATTTAATGCAGACGCCAATATTTCGTATAAGAAACACCTTGCAGTACATCGTCAAGGCGAAAATAGCAAACTGACAACACAACCAGAGACGATAAAGGTAGCAGAGCATGACAACAATCAAAATAGTTTAAGAATATAGCTTTGTACGTTCCTATTGAGGGTAGGTTGGATATTCTTAAGGAACAGGGATTCCATTTTTTCCGCTTGTACTAAGCATTCTCAACGCCAAGATGATAATTACAAGATGAGATTAGGCTGTTAACGTGTTTTGTCATTTTAAAGTTTGAATCAAAAATAATTCCTAGTTTACGAATTTCACTGGAGGGGTTGATATGACGGACTCCAACTTCCAAATGAAGTGAAGGAAGCTTTTGGAGACTTTGTTTTGTACCAGCTATAAAAAATTTTTTCATTATTCAATTTAAGCTTAGTTGAATTCATATCAGAAATACAGTCATGCAATTTATGCAAAGCCAATCCTCAAATTCGTCAATGTTTAACTTTTACTACAGTAATAATCTGTCTGCTATTCGTGTGACGGTTAAAACAATACAAATGACGTTCTGATCTCAATACCCGAAATGTCATTGACAGTGGTTATGCAGGTAACATGACCTATGGGACTCTGTCACGTATGTTACCTGCGTAGGCCCAAAATCAGAAACAGTTCTAACCAGTTCTACCCACCTCGCAATAATATTTGGAAGAATTGTTTCCGTTTGACAATTACGAGCAGTTCCATTTTGCACTATCAGGATACAACTGAAACTTACCTTGAAGGGCCACTGACCCATGTCTCTCAATTACCAACGACAGGAAAAGGAACATTCACAGTTTATTTTACCCGATACAAATTTTCATTGATATTGGATAATCTGATAATAGAGATAAGGCTGTCTGTATATATATGCTTCCCTCGTTATTAAATACCCTATATTACATACCAAGATACATACAGTAAAATGACTATAATGATCACGAAAAGTGCAGTTTGATAATCCGTACATCCCGTTTTAACCCATTTACAATGTAGTTCAAGAAACGGCGTAAACACCGCTTTCATGCTGTACATGAGTTTTAGTGAGAGTTATGGCTCTTAGAAACTGTGACATGAGCGATTGAATATCCAATTGAAAGAAGAAAAGGTAATTGAAAGGCCCTTCCAGATGATCTATGTTCAATTTCTCTTCTTTACGATTTGATTTTGAAACATACACTTTCAGATTTTTGTTTCTTTATATATTCAACAGACAAATCGCGTTATATATGAAGAGAAATGGCATGTTTGTATATTCAAAACCGTTTTCCTGTAAGCCCAAAAGTTATGTTTGATCTGCAGATGTACTCGAGCTCCCCGATTAAAGCGTTCTTGTAAAATTTGAGCTCCGTATGCGGTTCTGAAGTGGTTTTTTTCAACAAATTGTTACCTAAGGTGAACTTTAAGCAAGCAGGGCTGACATATGACACCTTATCAACTTTTGCTCTTTTGTTTCAAATTAACCGCTTCTTTCCAAGTTTGATGCGTGTGAATGCTTTCATCTTCTCCGAGCTTAACACTAACGCCTCACACCTACCTTTAATTAAAGGCACACTGCTGCAACTATGTATAGGTAAAACTAAATTGACAAAGTGAACAATAACAACACCCAGCTATTCCTCAATGTGAGGATATGACATCATCACTGATTCCGTAAAATTCAAGCAACCTTTGCTTCCCGGTCCTTCTGCCTTATTTTTGATTGCTTTCGAAAGATTCATAGTAAACTTTTCCAACCTCGGTAAAGTTCGCTCCTTGTCTCATATATAGTTATACAAAGCATGTTGATTAAACCCGAGTCTGCGACACCATGAGAGTCAGCTCGCGGACAGGCGGAGCGGACGAAGTTTTGTTTCGTTTAGCTCTACGATAAAGGCGGAAGCGACATATAGCTGCTGCGCAGGCTAATTGAAACGATGCCCTGGGAAAACTCGGTCGGTAGTGTCTTCACGAATGTCTTTTAATTTCAAGCCTCGTGTGAGACACAGTCACTGAATCTTATTCGTAACAATAAAAATTCTCTGAATTTGATCTCTTTCCAGTTCATTTCTAGTGTTTTTGATCGGATGGTTAACGAACTGTATCGCTTACGCTCTCCTCCAGGATAAACCCATAATAAAATTCCTTTAAGACGTTGACAGCTAACATCATCCCCCCATGTTCTGGATTTGACCTGTCTGTAGTACTTAAGTGAATCCGACAAATTGCTAAAGGTCACTAAAATTAAACTTCTGCGAAGTTTTAACCTTTGACCTTGTGCCTTCGAGGAAAATATTTCTATCCACAAGATCAAAGACTGACGTTTAAAATATTATCGGCTGGATAAGTCATTTGTAAGCCTTCTCAACTTGGGAGTTGTTTAAATGAGAATTTGATACAATGGTAACATTTTTCACGGCACAAGGTCATAGGTGGGAGACATTTGATCTTCCGGTATCCCGACACTGCTGAGTTAATGCACATTAAGTCATTGCTAGTTACAGGTAATATTAAAGGCCAACTGTAATGGTATTTGAGCTGAAGTAAGGACGCTGGTCTTTGAAAATATATTTTTTTTAGTTAAGTCGACTTGAAGAAATTAAGTTGTCTGTAAAGTGGTGCAGTTAGGTATAGAACAAATCGCGAACATGTCTCTATAATTTGATTAATATCTCTGTAATATGATTAATATCAGTGGTGTAGCTAGACATTTTGTCTGGGATGCAAAGGCCAGAACTGTACCGACAGATTACTATCTTGAAAAAAATTCCTGCTAGTTCCTAGTTACAAGGGCGTCGATTTTGTTTTGAAAGTTTGTGAACCTGAGAGAGTGTGTTTGTATGTGTGTGTGTAGGGGATAAGCCCGTAGACAAGGGGAGAGGGAGGTGAGACGCCGTCCCCCCCAAAATCGCCCTCCCATTGCCTTAATGCAGTGCGTCTTTCTCCGTGGAAAATACTTCTCCCCATTGAAAGCCATCTCTCTCCCTCCAGTACCTTGTCTAGCTACATGCCTGATGGGGGAGGGGGTTGCTTGAAACTTAGGTGCCTTACTGAGGGAGGGGCCTGAGGGGATTCTCTCTTTCGGAAACTTTCAGAAAGACTCAGAGCTTACGTGCAAAACAATTCCAGACGTTTCAATATTTAAAGAACTATGACTTTGCTATTGTAAAAATATTTGGTTTCGAAAAAATATGATCATAAAATTTCCTAAAATGATCAATTCTTAAGGATCAAAGAGGCTTTTCTAAATCAATTTAATGGTTCTATGGGTAGGTAAAACAAACATAAAAATCACCTAGGTAATGATTGCTAACGCTATGGTTGCATCTTCGTAAGCTGCGACCGACCGAGCTATCCTCACTGCGAGCGTCAAAGGAGCAAGCCGAAGGCTGGGATCTGGGGTTCTCTCCAGTATTTTTCATAGCTTTTTGGGCTACTCCGAGCCATTTTCACGGGACATTCCTACATCCTCAAGGTGTACTTCGAAACGCCAATGAAGAATTTTGCCTTACCGTGATTGCAAACGGTCGTTGGAGTTGACAAGGGGATAGTTCGTTGGGAAAAAAATAATTGCGAAAGGTGTTGGAATGACTTTGGAAATAATAAATCCTTTCAAACTGTCGTACAGAGAGTAACAATAACAAAATCGTACTCTTATTTTACAATAGGTGATACTAATGTGACAATGGTTGCTTATACACGGGGAGTTTGTTGAGTATTAAGATTGTTCCGCTAGGTTTCAGAATTGTGTATGTGAAGTCCACCGTCTGGCCTTTTAATGTCCTCTCTTTTCAGAGTTCAGGTCACAGAACACAGAATTAACGTCCAAATTAAGGAGGAAATCTTCATGAGGGTGCATAAATTTCGGACAGATTTTGGAAGCTTTGTGAGGGGGAGAAATCGTCCCTTGTCCTACTCCCTTCCCCTTCTGGCTACGTCACGGTCCCTAAAACTTGGTATAATATACACCACAAAGTATCGAGGTTAGTTGTTTAAGATAAAGAGCAATGTCAGTGAGCCCTTTAAAAAAACCAAATCATTTTGGGGACAGCATCCGCCCTTTAAGAAGAGAAAATATGGAAACCATACTTTTTCTAAACAACCGTAAAAATGCGAGGGTTCTTATGATGTTCATTATACCGAATTCCTCTTGTTTAGGAAGAAAATACCCCACGGACATGAATCCAACAAATTTTCATCACAAGAGAAACTAATCTTACAACATTAAAAAATTAGTACTGTAAGTATAGCTTCACGACATTTCGTATCTTTTGCTGAAGAAGAAGAAAAAAAAACTTTAAAATACAACAAAGCGGCCAACGGGATACAACGCCAATTTCATTAATGCTATGTCTCAATAAACCCTAACAAATAGATTTCTCCGTCTTTGTTCAAAATACTTTTATATAAGCCTGATTTTTCCATTCCAACGAAGTTATTACACATTATGGATTTACTTTTTCAGTAGCCTATGCCCAGGGGCGTACAGGGGTGGGGGTGTGACACCCTCAGTGAAAATCAAAAGTCGGCGGTCTCTGCGCGCCAAAAGTCGGTCTCAAATCCAGTTCAGTATGTCTTTGCAACAGTAACCAGACATGAACAACATTTGAAGTGCAAACCAGAAAGCCCAAAGGCTTAGTGATTCCTTGCCATAGAAAATGTTGGGGTTTTCTTGGGAATTTTTGGGAAATTTTGCTTTTCAACCTCTAATGACCCCAGATGACCCTTGACCTCCACAAAACAAAATAGCTCTACCTCCTACCATAAAGCATCTATGTACCACGTATGAAATCTATCCAAGCTTCCTACATTGAGAAATCATGTTGAGAAAGTTCTCAGACTTTGACCCCA
>WURT03053184.1:0-14172 GCA_009936505.3 Holothuria glaberrima
CAAGTAACATACACAGCATGCACACGGCCAATGTCATTTTGTATGTACTGTATATATAGCATACTTTGTATTTTACAATAAGAATTACATACGTATGCATATATGGCTAGATTTAAAGTACACTGTTATGTCGTATTTCACATTGCACCAGGAATTACGGAATTATACGCAATGATGCAACGGCCTTTGCAAGTTTTATTCAGGAATTTGTCCGTGAGTTGCAATGGTGAATTTTGGCGAGATTTTTTAACAAATGTGAAGAAGAAACTCAGCAACTTGACATTGACTTTTTAGTACATTCCTTTGGCAATGTAAACACACGTGGCCTCACAGCCCTATCGTAGCAAACGTAGCTTGACTTTCATGTAATGTTTTACTTTGTTATCGGTATCAGGGCAATATTAAGTTTGACTTAACAGTTATCGGCAAATTCCAATATCACTGTTATCGGCTCAACACTAATCTCAGGATTTGGAGATACATTTTCTAAAGCTTTCCTGTGATGAAATCTAACCCTAACAGAAGAATCTAGTGGGTTATGGATGTGCCTTTCCCTGTCCATGTACAAATTAAGAATGTCACAAACAGCTATTACACAAAACAAACAACACTGAAAGTTTACATGACTACTATTTTTTCTGCTTTGAATCAAAGTTGGGAGAGGGGTCTACAGGGAGGGAAAATATTAAAGGATTAGCAAGTGCCAGATCAAAATATGGAATTGCAGGGGCTACGTACATTCACAGCTTTATATTAATGCCAAATGGAATCTTAGTGCAAGTGGAAAATGTTTAGTGCAAGGTGGCATGGGCACACACAGTCTGTGCTGTTACTCTCCCTTCTTCTGATCTTTCTAGGGCAGCTGCTAAACAAAAGAACTATGGGGGCTGAGTGAAGGAGACATGCATGGTGAACTATTTAAATACAATTCAGTCTGAGCTAGATAAACGTACACCAACTGAAGTTAAACTCCACCTTAATGTACATGCCTCTGCAGCTTCCTCCACATATCAAAGCAATAACTCAACATTTTGAAATAACTGAAAGTCCTAAATTGTATTAATACTGAATTTCAAATGCAAAATTTTCTCTTTCAAAACTTCAGTCCAGACTCTATGCAAACTGTTTAATATGAATTCAGGAACCCCTCTTATCATAACAAAGATTAACTGATCCACTGATTAACACAGACCTGCACATTACAACATGGAGTTTAAAAATTTATATGAATTTGCTGTTCACTATATTCACCTCCATCTTTCACTGTACATAAAGAAATACGTATCTACTTCAAATTTTGAACCCATTTCCCCCTCCCCCACACCATCACTAAACACCACATCCATGCCCTCCTCAATCGATCCAGAATAATCCAGAGACAACCTAGTTAGTAGCTGATGGAAGCATCACATGATTTCAAAGCTACCAACATACAATAATTCTCATCAAATTGAGTAAAATTATATCAAGACAGCTCCCAGCAAACAAGCAGACACTTTAATTTTAGAAATTATCATAATTTTGCATGCTATTTTCAGAATTCCCACCAGTTTCCATGAAATATATGAATCACAGCCAAGAGAGAAAGCTTATTTTTCTTACAAAAGCATACGGCTTACTTACAATTATCAACTGACACTTTTTGTTTGGGGTGGACGTGTACATCTACAGTAGTACACCAAGTTCGTAGTTTTGTTTCCTATTGTTAAAATCATTGTTGAAATCATTTTCATACCCTTCAAATCCTCCACAAGCACACATAAATAGGGTATGGGTTCACAACTGTACTGTAGCTAACAAAATCTTGGAATGATCTAATTGTCAAGGTTTTTAATTTGGTGTTGGAGGATAGGTATGGTTTCAATTTAATACTACTGTACATGTTTTAAGAAATTCCACAAAACTCCCTTTATTTGCCAGGCTTATTCTGTGGGTAAATAAGAGTTACATGTCAAATAGGAGGTAAGGATGGGGGGAGGGGTGGGGATGTAGAATGCAAAATTTTATGGTCCTGAACCTTCATGTAATTGTTTCCCTTGACAGTAACAAGAACATTAAAGTACATCAGTTTGCTATGGAATCACACTACCTAAGATGAATCCTTTCCTTGAACAACATCTGAGTACACATGTGTTCAGCTAATTACTTGCTGTAATGAATAATATGCATCATTTAACCAAAGCTTTTTCTACAGTATAGTAAAGGTGACTAAATCATGACATGGCCCCAAAATTTAATGCACCTATACCGATCCCTCCCTACCAAACCTGTAATGTGATTCAAGGTAACCTAAATGAATAATTTCTAATAGAATTACATATCCCATAATCTAAAATCAATTTCAAGTGTTTGAAACCAACAAATGACATTTTGGAAGGGTTTTTGAACTGTTTTCTGGCAATAGAAGTGAAATTCATAACTGAAAATGACAGCTCAAAATACCTGTGTTTGATATTTTGGACCATTTGCTTCCACTGTGTTTACTGTATTAAAGTCTTTGCTGCGATGGGGTCAAAATAAGGGGAGCCTGTGGGCCCAATGCTCCTAGAAATTTGTTCAGACTCCTAAATCTTCAAAGGCAGGGTTCCAGTTGGCTCCTTAAGCTCATTTACATGATGCATTTAAGACACCTTCACTTGAAGAACATTTTAAGAAAACACATCACACAAAGTTGATCAACACTTGCAGAGGCCAAAACACAGGGTGTGCTACAGTAATTTAGGGTCCTTTCAGAAACAGATAATGTGCATAAGTTGAATTTTGGCTAATTTTGTATCAATTTTCACATAGAATAATAAATTCCACAGAAAAACATTTCTCGGTTAATACAGCACAACCAAACAAAAGCATTCAGGTGGTTACTTAATAATTTTCCTAAACAAACATTGGCAATCAAACCCTTACGTGAATCAATTTTAGGCCTACCATGCTACAACTGACATTGTGGCTGAAGCAATTATAGCAAAAGACCTCCTTATTAAGTCTTCAGTCTAGATCAATTAATGTTCAAATAAAAATAATTTTGCACAACCCCCGATACTTTTTTCATTTATATAGTTCTTTCACACTTCAGTTCTCATAAACATACAGTTATGAAGTGTTTAGTTTTTATCTAATGATATAAGAATTATCTATGAGCATACCTATGGAAGAGTACCTTTTCCAAACAGCAATTACAAAGGACTAAGCTACAGTTTTGGTAAAGGGTACGTTTTCTGGTCAATGTCATTTTCCTGTGGCCAAAACTGATGCACACCATAACTCTATCCCACAATCCTTTGTAACTGCTATTTGGAAAAGCATCTATTACCTGGTAACATATATATTTCTTTCTGTATGGGCTATTAACATCATTTTGTGTTCATATTGTATACATGGTGGGAAATAAACTTGAAGCAGGGGACAAGAAAGGGGCAGAATTACATTCTCGGGTGGAGATTGAAAATGCCTTCAGTAAGTTTGCACAATTACTGTACACCATTCTCTGTCACCTCATCTGAGGAGAAGGGGGGATGCCTCATGAGGTAGAAAAATGTACATTTATCTCTGTCTGGTTTTGACACAAAATAAAGGGTACTTCTGTTGATGCAGCCTTCCTCCTTTGCATTTCAAGTGCTTATAGGGATATCTACAACTGTCTACTCATTAATGCAATTATCTATTAAAATGGTCAACATAGTAACATTTTGATGTACACTGTGGCAAATTGCCACTTTCCCATATGCTTTCCACAGCTACTTATAACCATCTATAAAAGCTGTGCTATCTGTCCTCTCTTCCAGCATACAAAACCTACCATATAGCAGTGTGTAATACTGAACAGCAGTGTGCAATAAACCCATTTAACTTCTAATGCAAACGTAGGGCTCTAAATTTCTTACAGTACTTATAAGATAGTAGCCATTTTTTTTTATCATTTTTTTTTTTCTTTCGAGGAAGGGAGGGGGGGAGGTTGTTCATTTTCATTAACATTTCACAAAATTTTGTGGTGAAAGAAAATACTACTGTATGCTACCAAATTCTTTCAAAGTTCATGTAAAACCACTTGTTACTTCTCACTCTTTTCAAGAGATGGTTTCCAAAATTGTTATTTCATGCAATCAGAGCTGGTTGGGCCCCCCCCCCCTTGCTATGCTAAATGCAGTCAGATTCACCTACAATCTGCAATCTAACAAGATCTTCACTTTCTGAAGACAGACACTGTCATGACTAGGAAATTAAGTACACACAATTGACTTTGAACAATGCCCTATTAAGACGACAGAATTGTATAAATTGACGTGATGCGAGTTAAAAGTCTTGTTCGTTTCCTTACAACAGACAAGGAGAGGAGAGAAAATGAAAGAGAAGCTGCTGCTTTCCAATATCCTATGTGAATCATTGCTACGAAGGACAAAGTAACAACCACATAACAGTGATATTGATGACAACCTGATGATGAAGAGAAATGCCAAAGTTGAAACATTCACTGAGAGAGAGAAAGAACACAAGAAAAAGAATCCTTGTCATAATTAAAATATTGAAGATTCACAGCAGTTCTCAAAGGCTGTGAGAGATCAGCCACTGATGAGAAAATCACTTACCGTCTTGAATTGAGCTTACGTAAATTCTAACAACATTGGCTTGGCTTTTCATCTTCACACCTGGAGAATGCCCCAGCAACAACTTTCTAACATCTTCGGGAAATTTAGAGAGATCTGGTAGGCGGGACTTGGCACTTGTTGGGGGTTTATCAGGGGGCTGTTTTTTCGGTGAAGGGGACTCTGCCGTAGCAGGTCCAGGATTGAGGGAAGTTGTGAGGGGCTCAGACTTTGTATTGGAATGGTGTTTATCAGCCTGTCTCGGTTTGGTTGACACATTGCTGCTTGTTTGTGATCCTTTTCTTGAGTCATCTTCCAGGGACGAGTGGCTGCTCCTCCGATTGCCCATACTGCAAAGATAGGAAATACTATATTCAGAGAATATTGCATGCTGTGATCATGCCTTGCCAGAGTGAATCAATTGCTTGGAAAAAACGAAAACACAAAAAGAAAGAGAAAGTACAAGAAATATTCTCCAAGAATGCCTTGAATCTTGGAGAGCTAAATGAATTCTTAAACCTTGTTACTAGGCTTTAATAATTCAACAAACTTTTAAAATCTGATACTTGAGTCCACCAAAATCCTCATTTTGAATAAAATGTGATTCCATTTAATGCAAAAGATCTCCATTTGTGTTGTCAAAACACTGCCAAACTTTACATTTCAACTTAGACTAAGTCTTTTACAACCCACAGCCCAAGCTTGGACTATCTTCTGAATCATTGTGATCTCCAGAAAAGCATAAAATTACAAAATTTGAGAAATTTTACCTTCCAAATTGTTTAAAGCATTACCCAGGAAAATTTTGAAGAGAGAAAATATATTGAATATTTGGGTTCTCCTTGAACTACTCATGAAAGTGGACACATTTTTTGAAGTCTCTCCTACAATACTGCTGACAATGTAACCGGGTACTAAATACTTGGAGAGCTCAATTCCAAAATGGACTCACCTACTGGCTCTTCATCTTTTGAACTCAGTTTGTTCTTATAAGCACTGAACTCTTTTATTACTGTCACACACATCATGTTTACACATGGCTGATCAAGCCGCCCTATCTCATTTCTTTCAATGAATGCGGTATCAAAACAGCTCGCTATGGAATGGAATATGTCCAAAAGTGAGTTCTGTAGAAACATGACCAGTATACAGTAAGTAAAATGAAATTATGGCGCTTCCACTATAAAACTACTGTATGTTCACAAGAACAACAGGCTCATTAGCACATGGCTGTGCAACTACTTAAGGGGTCATGAGACTCATGACTATCACATACTTGCCAACATTGCCATCCCAGAAAACGGAACATGTAGCAGATGACCCACCGTGCACCCGTACAGCACAGATGTACCGTATCGACAACGAGTGCATGTATGCACATGAATACGAAGGACTGTGTTACAGTATAATAGGCTTGTGATTTTTTACTTCCACTACATTTGTTCTTTCATAAGGGGAGAAGAGGGCAGAGGATGTTATCAAGAGTCCCTTTTCCTCTTCAAATGTGGAAATCACTTAGGTGTACGCAATGACTGATGTCAGTTTTTCCAAATTTTTGCTTTGCAATTTTCCTGATCATTTTTGGTATTAGTATATTTGTAATACTAAAAGTTGGAAAATTGGAACGTTCTGATTTTTATGGGTTTTGAAGCTCAGAAAACGGAACAGTTCCTCTTAAAATGGAACGGTTGGCAAATATGCTATCATGCATATCCAACCTTTACACCACCCAGCTGCAAAGTATTGCAACATGCTTCATAGTACCATGTACACTAGAATGTGCAATTAAATAATAGTACAGTAGGTACATATGAAAAAGAAAAGACCAACACTGGAAATTTTACACTGCTACATTTTATTTTACACTCATACTTCACATTCAATAACATTAAAGAGAAGGATGACTTGCCCCTACTTCTAACAAATAAATCTGAATTTCAAAGAAATGACAATAATCAAGAAGAACCTTTGTACAGACTACTTAAAGTGCCATATTCACACAAAATAGAAACATTTGGAGCTACTCCTGGGCTTCTATTAGTACACTAACATACAGTACAGAAGGGTTTCTTAATCTTTTGTAGCTCAAGCCCCTTCAACTTTTGATTGTTAAAACTACCTGAGGACCACCTTACAACATCAGCTGAAAATGACGTTCCAATTGTATTTACAATTTAATTATATGAGACAAGTTACAACACAAAGCAGCATATACTACTAAAATTCAGATGAGATAATCCATAATAAAACATACTGTAAAAATAGACAAGAAAACTTTCACACTTTTTCCTTCTTTCAATTTTTTCAACCAACTTCACAGACCAACAGATGTTGCTCTTCTGCCCACCTGTTGGCCACAGCCCATTATTAGTCGAGAAATGCTTCAGTACAGAATATAGATGTCAAAATTTTTGGTTTAGTAATGGCATGTGCACTATCTCTTACAGACTATACTAAAAATTATCAGATTCTAGAGCATTTAAGTAGAAACATTTTCTGTACAATATTACACATCCTGTTTAACAGGAAGTATGTTTAAAGAAAACCAAAGTTTACCAAAACCCTCCCCTCCACCTTGACATAACTAACACTCACACACGTAGCTTTTTCTCCCCTTGCATACATCTACAGTGTGTAATATTGCAGTTCTTCACTCAAAACAAAAAAAAATTTCCATCAGATGTCCATACCACTTACTTCCACCCTAGCTGTTCATTTAACATTTTTCTGCAAATTTGACATAGCTTCTCCTTCGGGTTTAACAGTTGGTAATAAATTAGCATGGGCGAGTCCAGAATCTAACTGTCCGTGCTGCTAGGCTTGTAACTTTCCTTCATATACACTGCAGCTTGTGTTTTATTTTAGTACTGTACACACAGCAGATACATCTGACATCCAGGTCTCCTCACCTCATACCATGATCACCACACGCCAACCTGGAACGACCCTCTGACATTTCAAATCTCATCGAATGAACACAGGAAGCTCTGCACACACAGAGAGATGATGAAGATAAGAAACCATCTGTAGCTGTTGCTTGCTGTCTCTCCTTTCAATGCTCACGGTAAACACACTCAATTTTTGACAGACACACACATATATCAAGGTATGAGTATATGTGAACTGTACCCTCACTGCCAGCAGTACAATTCAGATGACACTCAACAATGCTACATGCTTTGGATAGGATCATCTTCTGAGGATGAGCTTATAGGATTTAGCTATTACAGTTTCCTTGCTCTGGCTGCAAGAGACTGTCCATTCCAAGTTCACCATTCTGTCATTTACCTTAAAGCGGCTCATTACGTTCATATTGATTATTTTTGTGATGAGTTTGAAGGAAATCATTGCATGACAATGTTTCTAATTAGCCTCATTACTCATGTATCACTTCCTATAGTTACCGAAAATGTGAGAAATTTTAGTTTTTGTGGACAGGGGTTGCATATGATTACTATGTAATGGTAAAAAGTGTCTGGTCACAAATTTGGTATAAATGATTTTAATCACTAATTACCCTATCATTACCATTTCAGATGTGAGTCAGATGTGCATAATCTCTAAGTTTGATCATTTACTACAGTATCAAGATGTGAGTAATCTCAAAAAGGGTGAAATAAAATCATGAATTTTGTGAACCAACTCAAATTCTTCCTACAACACTTTTCCTAACACATTTTTTAATCCTGTAATGATTTTGATTTGCTTAAGCAGCTACTGACTGTTTATTTTCTGACAGCTTTCAATATGTCATCTTCTTATACAGATAACTTTTCCACATTTTGTGTCATACTAGCTACAGTACCTCAGCATTAACATAATAAGTGTTAACAACCACACCAACATAACAGCAAATCATTGCCTCCAAACATGCTATGTACATAGGTTTTATAGACTTTTAACCTTTCCTATGACATTATTTTTAATTGTGCACACTAAAACCGTGAAGAGTTCATGCTTTCCCCACCTGGATTGTATACCCTTCCAATATCATTGATCAGGTTTTTTTTTTTTTTTTTTTTTTTTTTTGCAAACACTGATCAAAAAGAGTTATACATTAGAAATTTCTGTCGCTACATATCATAGTGCTCTAATTAATGCAGAGAGTATTTATTGATGAGGCATTGAAAAGATATAATTTTGCCCTGATTCTCCAGCTGAATCATATGCTGGACTTTCCTAACCTACATGGTCAACTACGAAAGAAATAAATTAAGAAATAAATTTAAGCAAGGAAATTCGAAGGTCTGTTAAATTTGTCCAATGACAAGAAGTTCTATTTTATTTTTCCTTAGTTTCCTGATAAAGGTAAACAAAATTGCTTCTCAATGGCCAATGGTATTTCACATATGGTGGTCAACAGTGTTTTTTAGGTGTTTACAAGGAAGCAAGCACTATTGTAAACTACTGTAAATCTTAGTCATACGAAGTGAGATAAAACATCTTAAACACATCCAGAATAAAGCTCTCTCCTTCCATTTTGTTCCATTCAATCTAATGTGCAAGCTTCCCTTCTGCGCAAGAATTTTTATACAAAATGATCCTATTTGAATTTGCATAAATGGAAGACATCTCTCTTAATAGACTGGCTCCTAGTGAGCCTTTTATGCTCAAGCTGTTACTTTCTTCACAATTATGGTGGGAGTAGATATCAGGAAACAGGTAACAACACTCAGTCTTACTGCACATTACATCATCTCCCCCTCCCCCTCCTCCCTACCCACAGTCGTTTCTGCTAAACTAACACAAACACAAACTTCTGCTGCAGATAAGGTTGTTCAGTGGGTTTTAGTCAATAAGGTGCATATATACAGTAAAGTGAAAGAGGTTTTAAACTGTCTTTGGAATTCTAGCCCCATCCTACATTATGACCAAGAGCAAATTTGACAGTATTGAAGTTTATCCATATACTGGATCAGACCAGATAAAAAAAACCTAGAGTTCTCTCTGAAAGGTTGCCACTTTTACATTTTCCCACAACCAAAACTGCAATCTTGACATTTTTCTAAAATAGTTTGACTAGACAAAATTGATCATCCAGCCAAACAGCATTGTAACAATTTTCCCCAAACCTACCTGTTTGGTGAATCTATAAGCCCTGCTTACCTCACCTATTACTACTATTGGACAGTCCATCTACTGAGGAATGATCACTGGCGATGAAATTCCTTCCTTGGTGGCGCTATCCTAAAACCTAGAATCCTCTATGCTAACTCGCCATTGTTTCATCACCAGTGGAATGGTTAAGTTTAGTTTGCTTTCAGCTCTCTATTTTTGGTGTTTAGGGGGAAGTTCACTGAATAGAGAGCGAAATAGGTTACAATGTTTTTAAAATGGACAACCTTTGTAACTATTTCTATTAAAGATGCAGGTCTAAAGCACGGGTCACACTAGAGCGATTACAGATAGGATTACGGTCCGACTTTTGTGAGTTTTAGTTAAAATCCTCTCCATTCCTGGTCAGAAAGAGCCAAAAATTTGCCAACCTGTGTAATATGATTTGTATCAGAGGACTATGATTATGAAATGTAAACTAATTATTACATGACATTACATCGACAAACTGCGTTTATCAGACATGTGTACAAAAATAGGATTCATTTTCAAAAAATTATTACTCGGTTGAGCAATATAAGTTATATGATGGGAGCAGAACAGTTTATAATGAGAAACTAGGATTAGCTATTGTTATATCATGACCATCCTCAGAACGAAGTATGAAAAAAAAACTATTGGTCCTATTTCGAAAAACTTGGATCAGATTTTGGACTGAAAATGGCTGTAGTGTGACCCGCCCTTAAAACTAAAATATTCTTAAAGTTTAGATCCCATTTGAGAAATCATGGTTTCGTTGTTATCGTTACATATACAGTAATCAGAACCCACTAAAATGCTTTTTAAGAAAAGAAACCATACTAATAACTACTGTACTTTTAAAATGCAACCATGAATGAAAATTGTGAAAGACACAGTCTGGGAAAATCTTACAGGGTTTTAAAGGGCACCGACTGCATGGTCAAGTGGTTAGAGCATCCGACTTGCAGCGGGAAGGTCAGGGGTTTGAATCATGGCCGGGTCATACCAAAGACTTTAAAAATAGAACCTACTGCCATTGTGCTTGGTGCTCAGCACAAACAATGGAGTAGGGAACACAAGCCAGTGAGCCACAACTGGAAAAAAGGCAAATTACAGGGTTTTAAAAATCCACACATAAAAATGTACCGTATGCAAATTTGTCCTGATCTCCACAAGCAAACTATACGTATTTTGTTTCTACAGTCGTTAAAAGGAACAAGACTTAGTGGATTTGCAAACACAATCTTCCATTTACGCTATAAAACATGGTAATGGTACCGTATAAAACAATCACTACAAGTGATAAATAATAAACTAGAGCTGAACAATTTTCATGAAATATAGACCTCCTTATACTGTGTGGGTTGAATTACAGTAAACATGAGAAGATGAGTGACTTTAATTGTGTTGTGATCCCTAACTGCCATCTGTACAGCACATGCTGTCAAGCTGCAACTGTAATAATTATGTTTGCCTTTGCCTTCGTTGACGTCAGAGTATCATCCCCCAGGGAAAATCTGGTTGTTGGATACTAGTCTGCACGACTGACTGATATAAAATCTTGTTTCAGTGAACTCTTAAGTAACAGGTAGGCTACTGCAGCTAAAATGCTCCAGCCTTCAATTTCCGAGGGATTAATTGCCGTGATTGTAGAGCCCTGTTGAAACAAATCACATTATGGGTGCAAAGTTTCAGTCCTTTCATTCTCAGAAAGAAGGAAAAAGAGGAAGAAATCAAGCATATACAGTACGTCAAGCAAATCTTTAAAGATTTGAGGAGGCACACGAGTAGCATCCACACATTATCAGCAAAAGTACCAGAATTTGCTTTCAAAAAGTGCAATTGCTATTCATTTGAAAATGGAATTTAACATAGTTCATGATTCAGAATATTTCACATAAAATGTTATGGAGGCTACAGTACTAGGTTAGCCTCATATTTTCTCTCTTCAGGTGGGGTAGGGGGGGAGGGGAGATGAAGAAGACATGCATACATGTTTATTTAATCATACGAGGCAAAATCTGTTGTCCCACTTTTAGTTCCTTGACAGTGACTGGGACTGAGAGCAAGGCAACAAATCAGGAAGTCAGGTCAACAGTTAAGAGTTATTCTTGTCAGTACAAAGACTGCACAGTAACTTAGCTTTAAGCAGTTTCCTTTGTTTAATTTTCTAATTTGTTTTGAAATGCTTTCAAACAAGGCAGTTCTGATTGTCTATGAAATGATACCTTCATCTAGGCTCACACTACTATACCCAAGAGCCCAAAGTAACTGTAAACCGTGGTACAGTATCTCAGCAGCCCATACTTAACTTTTCCATAGAGTCCCTTGATAATGTACATGTACTGTACACCAGAGGCCATTATAGTCTAAATGCCAGGTATAAATTGGTTTGTAATTAGGTAAGGTTTCCAAAGCTTGCCTGTACATAATTCCTCCTTACTTTGCCTCTTTGCCCTTGTAAATAACTGCCATCGAAACATAACCAACTGACCTTGCCCTTCTTACAGCAGTTTTCATTATGAGTCTAACAATGTCAAGTATTTCCAACTACTTGGGCAAACATGCATACAGACACATGGGGTGGGGGGAGAAGGGCTGTGGCCCTCCCATTCAGACAGACAGAAATTTGCCATTTAGCAGCAAACATGCTATTTTTCAAACAGACGTATACTGAATTTGCAGGCAAAAACTGCTGTAGCACCCTCAATTGTGTGTTGTCACATAAGCTTATGTTTGGGCAAAGGAATAATTCCTACACTGGCAACATATCAAGACATTTGAAATACACTCCACATCTATCCTTTAGTCATGCACAATTAGGGTGAGGATGAACATTCTAGGATGAGAGTACAGTAAATGGCCATCAGTATTACACAAAAGAATGAAGAACTCTTCAGCTAAGAGAACACTAAACAATGCCAGAGACTCAACAAAAGTCTCTAGTTAGGGAATCTACAAGCCTTGCTACTTTAACTCTTATAAGTAACCCTCACTTCACTACCAGCAGTTATATATCTGGCAAATGAATAGTATAGTGGAAGTGTGCCCTCTGCTGAAAGCACCCTTCAATGAATTCCTCATATGCCACGTCAAAGAAGATCATGCAGTTTCCAACCTGGATAAAGATTTTCCCTTTTTATGGGATCTTCACCGTTGAAAATCCTATCTTTGCGAATATATCTTCCTAAACCTCATCAACTCTTGTTTTCTTTGACTGCTGTAGTCTGAAATCATGCACCATTAAGTTGCGTTCACACCAAAAAACCAAAACCTGCTGAGTTTTGTGGGCAGGAGCCACAATTAAGCATATGGCTTGTACAGTATGTATTTCTATGGAACCGTTCACACAGGAACTTTTTTCGTAATGCGATTTCTGTGTGAACGGTTCAATAGAAATACATTAAAGCCATTTGCTTTGTGGCACCCACCCACAAAACGCAGCAGATTTCAGTTTTGGTGTGAGTACACTTTTAATTCACCATTTTGAGATAACTGGAATTGCAAGGATAGATATCAAGAGGCACACATGCTAGAGTAGAACATGAAGCGCACGAAATAGTTAGCATGATGGCCTGTTTTGCAAGTGACATTCCAGTGCCACTGTTATATGTGTATGCAGCCTTCAGCTAAGTTGCAATTAGGGTCTGTATTACAATGACATCCTTGAAACTACACTTACAAGTTCACACAGACATGCCAAAATTATCTTTTTACCACAAAAACTTTCATTTTGATGTTCCAACCCTGCTCTGAGTGAGTACTTTGTATATGCACAGTTTTTGATCGTCACTGTAGCCTGAGATAAGGTCTTACTACTTGTTTGAATGCTCCTCATTTTCCAGGAAAAGTTTTAACTTCTTAAGGCTGTATTACAATTGGAACCATATAACACCCTCAAAATGGAAAGATTGTTCAATACAGATTATAAGGAAATTTTGTAAAATTTAAGCTCCTTTTGTGCTTAAATCTTTAAGTCAATTTTGAATTTTACTAAACGTGTATTTTTTATTGTCAAATGGGCAGGTTACTGCTATTTACAAAATGTTGCTAATTTTCTCCTCATTTTCTTTTCTGTTTCTTTTGTTGTTCTCCTCACTTGAGTTCTTCTTTTTCTACTGTTGTATTTATTTTAGGATACAGTATCTATGACTTTGTACGACTGATATGTATTCTGGTCCCCTTAACCTCCGAGGAGTCACAGAAAATGCATGTAAATAAAAAAAAAAGACTGTAAACTAGAGCAGCAATGCCGCTGTTGCTCAACCCTTTGAAAAGACCACCTGTGTGGGTTCGGTTGATTATAAAATATTTGCTTCGAACTATTCTTCTGGCAGATGCTTTGGAATGTTTTGTGCTATTTATCTGTTATGTGGGTGGTGAGCACATCTTCAAGACAGACCAAGTTAACCTAGTATTGCTGCAGGAACCTAAAACTATACTCTCAATCTTAGATGTGTTCATGCCTAGGAGGAGTAATATGTAATGGGCTACCTCCTCCCCCTCTCCCCCAGAA
>WURT03053195.1:0-33010 GCA_009936505.3 Holothuria glaberrima
TTGTGACAGAACTTACTGCCTACGGACCTGATAAAGAGCCACGTGGAATACCTTCTGAGCATATCTATGTCTTCACTACTACTCGCCTCCATGTAGTGTTTTAGTTACCTCCACTTTTTATTTCAGGTGACAAAAAGTGAGGAGACAAATGTGTTAGTGTCCCCTCCTCTCAAAAAAGTGGAGGGGACATGTCTCCCCCGCCCCAAATCTCCTTGCTTACTACAGGACACCTGCTGTTAGCTTTTTTGAAACATTAAAAAGAACCTTGTATTTGGTTCTATGTCTTAGATTGAAAAACGAAAGTCCTTTTGTTCAGTATAATCGATTCTTTCTCTCGTCCAATGAGACCAAATGTGGCCTCAAATAGCTTTTGTAATTCCCTGTCGAATTTAAAAGAATAAATTTACCCACAATGATGGGTATGAATGCATGGTGTGTATTTCTGCCGTAGGATAGTGGGGCATACGTTCAACTCGACCAAGTTGTCTCGTTGAAAAATATTCCACACACGTCCTGTACAATTTCCCTTTATGCCTGGCTAGGTAATTTGTTTCACACTTTTTCTTAACAATTTCACGAATGGTTGGGCCGAAGTAGTTCTGTATCAGGTGTAACTGTAGATCATTTGCAAAGTTAAAGTGCACAAACTTCATAAATTATCTACGCTAGGGTGATTCCAAAGGACAGATGTTATCAGAAGGAGTACAATCAATTTTGCTGCCAACGGGGAAGGAAATCATTTAATGAATTGTAACAATCAGCTATCAGAGTGGGTGATAGGTAAAATATTTATGCAGTTAGCTTTAGCTAACTTCTACCTCGGATTCCCTTGGGCCCATCCTTCGTAATGCTTGCTATGTGGGTGTATGTGTGCGCTTGTATGGGTCTTATCAATGTGAGTCTGTTACGCTTAGCTTGTGAAATGCCTTAAGATAAGAATAGTGAAACTTTTAATAAATGAATGTAAATGTATCGTATTTGGCAAAATGGCCTAGTTAAGAAACTCAAAATTATGTGACCAACTTACAGACAGAATACAGAGAGTTTAGCGGAACATTACAATCTTACAATCGTAAAAGCATATGAACTGTGGGAGACAACAATAAAGTTTTTCCCATCTTTCTTATCTTTTACTCTCCCACTCGCTCTCTCGACAAGAATGAAAAGTCACACATATATTGGAAAGCTTACGTAGTTTTTGATCACAAGGTTGCAATTAAAGCACTCTTGTGAATGAGTTCTTTCCAGCGAGACGCAGGTGATGGTATGTTGAGAAAACCCCATTATTTTTTCCAGTGCACAAGCTGTCAAGGATATTCTTGGGCATAAGACTCACCTTGAGTTTAGAGTGATTTTGTTTCAGAATCACTCTTGGGTGGAAAACGGTTATTTCTGGATGACAAAAAACGAAAAGGTCACCGGATACCAATGTAAGTCCTCCGATAGACACCCTAAACCAACAGATTCTTGCAACACCCCGTTCCCCAAAACAGGGACCCTCCATTACCGACGGTCCCGTTGTCATCCAGCTCGAATAAGACGATAGCTCGACAGGCAAAAAGCCAAACTATGTTGATTCCAAAACACCCGGCATTTCCCACCAGAACAACCAAATAAAACCCGGGTGTCTTTTGCTAGACAGGGAGTCCACCAACAGGGGTCATTCCGGTCAACAATATTTTTGACCGGGTTTCTTTTTATAACACAGCCTGTCAGGAACTCTTAGTTTCAGCTTCACTGAGACCTCAGCCTCAAGTTATTTTGTACTCTTTTGTAGGCAGTGTCCTCTTTTTTCGTAGGATCAACATAGGGTCCTTGTATAGGCTTACTCTGCTACCGCGTTGAAGATTGTAATTTGAGTGATTAAACTCGACGACGTGTAGGCTATCATCATTGTCTGTCGCAAATTTCTGAAATCCAAAACACTGTTTTGAAGGCATATGCAGACCTCAAATCCAGGTAAAAGACCGGCTTTTTGATTGGCATATAGTCTCGATGCAGAACCTGCATGAAGGTTCTGTCAAGGAAATTTTATTCCAAAGATAGCACCATTTTGCATCTGAGCAACCTTAAAGTAACACAAATTTCTCAAAGCGGAGGTGGCACCCTTCCCCTTACACCGCTCCCCCAGGACGGCACCTTTAAGTAGTGACCAAGAAAGAATCCTCAACTGCTGTATACAATAGGGTGCAAGCTTACAAAAATACATTTACATAGACTTAGGGGTGAGGTGGCATTGCCACGTCATCTGTGGTGTCCCCTAATCACCAGAACCTTTCGTCGCCACTGATCTAAGCCAATATTTAAATTCAAATATTTTTCAACGTGGAGAGGGACACACCTTCCACTTAGACCTTTTCTCTAGGACGGCTATTTCTGATCACCCAAGGATCGACATTCTTGCAAATTTTACCATTCCAATCAAAAGGGCATGGTATGGATGATAGAACTTTGAAATAGATTTATGTATTTGCTGTAGTCTTCTCCACAAAAAATTGCCATTTCTAGTCAATAAACGTACTGGAGAAATGGAAAATGATAGCACCATTTTACAAAAAACCCCATCTTGAGACCAAAATTTTCCAAAGGGAGAGAGCACCCCTTCCCATTGTCAACACACCCCCTTACAGTAAAACCTGGATCCGGCCCTATGAATAATGTATATGAACAAAAGAGAAATTTACGATCCAGGCACGCAGTAATCTGCAAACACTCCAACCACTCCAGTGCACTGCTTAGCAAACACAAACACTGTGTTATAAATAGCATTTGGAATTACCAGCTACACCATTTACAATACAGTCCACGTCTGGATGTCAGTAGCTGAAACAAAAATGTATTGAGCAGGGAAATATGAAGATGTAGATATAAAACTTCTAGTGTGCTGGTGTCGGGAATATTTTTTCTTTGCCACTACTAATCAGCCTATTATCATTCTCGATTTACGTGATATTAGTACTAACGATGACACACAATGGCACAAATTTACCAAACCATAGACATTATAATTTTATGAGGAATAGACACGATAGTTATGAGATGTAGTCGTTTTTAAGGACAAAAAGATGTGGGTAATCTCATTACTGCCATACAGTGTGCCGAGGCAAACGGTAAACGTGTTCTTTAACAAAAGCTGGCAAAACTGTAGTAGGTTAGTACTTTTTTACATTTGCCTTATGTTAAACAAAGAAGTTTTTGTTTATTACTGTAAATTTGAAAACACAGTTTTTAGAATTGTACTATACTAATTGTTCTCAAGATTGATCAATTTTTGAAAACAACTGCCAAGCTAGTTTTGTGTGTAAGCACTTAAAAGCAGGACCGTGGCCAGGGCGAAATATCTAGGGGGCAGTACATGACAGCGTCCAGTACCGTACCTATAGAGTGGTTGGCACAGGAGCCTTTTTTCTCACCCATTGCCTCCATTAGGGGGTCTTATAAGAGGCGTCTCAATTGAAGACGTGACATTTATTTCAGAACGCTTCAATGAAAATTTGGGCTGTCTTTGACAAAGCTTTAAACTGACTATATGCTCAAAAATTTTCATTATATTAAGTGTTTTTTTTTTCTGTTTAGGGGATGTAATAAGGACGGGGTGACAAACTTACTCTTTGAGAAATTTTTCTGTGTGTAAGATGGCTAAGGTGCAAATTGGTTCTATTTTTAGGAAAGCGTCGAACTGCTCACATGTTTACAAATTCTGAATTTTAAGTGCCTTTTCTATTTTCTTTTCGGCTGACTGTAAGGGAGGGGTTTTGTCTAAGGCCCCTCCCCTTTGAGGAAATTTTGCCTTTGTAAGGTTGCTTGGATACAAAATGGTACTACCTTTGACAAAGCTTTGAAATAATTATCTTTTTAGAAATTCTTATTATAAAGGGTTTTTGGCTATGGCATGACACGGTGCAATACCACAGAAGAAATATTGGTGCGTATCTTACGTCTTCTTAGTGCGCTACTTGTTGGCCACCATCAATTGGTGCGTGGTTTACAGGCTAGGTCTAAATGATACACAGTCTACACCTCCAAAGTTGCATTTTAACATTTATGAAACTTTATGCTTTAGAAACTTAGAATTCAAGAAGAAAATTTAAACTTGAAAAACGCATTCAGTAAAACCACTGTAGGACAAAAGAGAAAACAAAATTATTATACAAGATCATCGATTTTAGCAAGGTTATTATATGCTATTTTATATTAGCATGCTGTGTCACAGTGTGAATTGTTAGTTAGATCAGGTTTCACGGCTCAGTTTGTAACCAATTGGTTTAAGTCTGGCCGGCCACGTCCTTTTTTCCAGTTGTGGGTCACTGACTTGTTTTCCCTATTCCATTGCTTATGCTGAGCACCAAGCACAGTCACAGTGCAAAAAACAAAACTTGGACTTAGGCCATATATGTATATAAGTACCATAAATGAGGACGGAGATTCATTCGTCAGTGCGAGCTACACGCATAAGTGCCTGTCTGCGGCCGGGGTCCTGGGACCTTCCGGAAATCTTTTTTTTTGGGGAAATAGATCTTTTCATGTGATTTTCCAGGCTCAGAGGGCCTTAAAGGGGCTCTTAGAGTTGATATCGATTATTTTGTGATGAGTTTGAAGGAAATCATTGCATGACAATGTTTCTAATTGGCCTCATTACTCATGTATCACTTCCAATAGTTACCAAAAATGTGGACAGAGGTCGCTTAAGAGTAATACATAAATGGTAAAAAAGTGTCCGGACACAAAGTTGTAATAAATGATTTAAATCATTAATAACCCCATCATTGCCATTTCAGTTGTGTGTTAGATGTGCAGAATATCTTAATTTGACCATTTACCATCAAGATGTGAGTAAAACTCAACGAGTGTGAAAAAATCCTGAATTCTGTGAACCAACTCAATGAGCCCCTTTAAGAAAGTCATCCGGAGAATGAATTTTTTAGGATTTTCAGTATTTTTTTCAAGTAGGTCATTTTTCACTTAGGGTTTGGAAATCTCAGGGGGCAGCTGCCCCCCTTCCCCCCCCCGGAGGCTACGGCCCTGAAAAGGCATGTTAACTGCACAATTGATATTTTTGTAGAAACCCCATTTACTATGGTACCATGCAGGCATCTTAAAAAGCTGTACGACAACCTGTCAAGCAGGTTTCACGTTCTCTATAAGAACTACCCGAGAAGTTAACACTGTTGGGAAATGATCTGGGATATTACAACGTTTCTAGAATCATGTTATTTAACGATCCGTCTTCAAAATTCGGTCGACGAAATTGCCAACCTCCAAACAGATAATTCGCAGTAGCATGTGAACGCTTACCATTTTCAAAACAATTGGTGTTTTGTCCCTGAATTATATCTTATTTATTCAGGCATCAACTCATAGTGCACGTAGAAGCTATAAGGGAGGGCGATATTGCTCCCAGCCAGCGAAATATGTTTTCAGGGGATGTTTAAAAATGTTTTATGACAATGCAACGTGAAATTTTTCACCCACTGGTTCCCCGTTGGTTGTAGGCGTAGATCATTCATAAAGTAAACACTGAGGACTTGTTGAAATTAGAATTCTCCTTGAAAAGAAGGTGTAGCAAAGAACGGTGAAATAGATGTTATGTGTGCCACTTCTCAGTTTATAGATTTTATTTTTGTGTCTTTTCAGGATGCAAGCAAAGGGCAGAAATTGTCGTACAAATAGTCATTATCTGCATGCATCTTGGTGGATGAAGATCGCGATAGTATTTTATGTGTTAAATGCGCTAAACATGAAATATACGGGAACATACTTACGTGTCTACAGATATGAAAGCTTAAGGGGAAATATGTTTTTTATGAACGTTGGGATTTTATTTATAGGCTAGTAAATTTTTTGAAAAGTAGGGTAACGAAACTATACTATATCATAACGGAACATTTTACTAAGGCAACTATAATCGTTATAAATTACAGTCTTACCTCCCTTAATAGAGGCGGCCATTTTTGGTTAGAACTTTCTCCTTTTGGCGTCCTGCATGAAAACTCATTTAACGGAAAATGGAAATACAGCGGTTGAAATCCAGTCTCGAAGAAAAAAAAGAGCTCATCAACCCGGTCAAAGCCGCCAGCTTATCCCCATGAACAATCGATTCAAACGCTAAAGAAGACAATTACAAAGAATGAAACACCAGAGACCTTTTGATAATAAACCATCTTAGATGATTAAAAGTGTGTTCACAGTTAGACACAAAGCGTTTTCTCATGTTCTTTGTTTGGTCACAGAATGTCAGCAGGTCGTCAATAAAATTAATATAGTTTCAGTACGGTTAGTGAATTTTTTCGTACGCGAAACCTGTTGAGGGCGGCACATATTTCACAATGCACAATTTGCATAAGAGTGCCTGGTTTAAGTATTGACAAAAACTAGTTTTTAGATATCTAGAACTTTGCTCCTTGCTGCAATAATGTTTTATAGAACGGTCCGAAGTGACAGGTAAATAATTGAGCTTGGAGGATTTGTAGTAAGCAAGTTAGTTGTATTATAACATGTGACCCCTTTTGTTAAAGTATCCATAAAAAATTATTTTTAGACACCTGGAATTTTGCCTCTTGCGCAATTATGTTAAACAGGAAGGTCGAAGTGTAAGGTATGGATTTTAGCTTGGAAGGTCTATAGTAGGCAAGTTAGTAGTATTATCGTGCGTTATTTTAACACTGTGGACTTACACCATTTTAAACTCTTTTGATTGTATGCTCATAACGTGTGAAATGGTAACCTTGATAGGTGTTTCCTACGGTACAAAGCCATCTGGGAAACAGGCCAATATAAAGCCTCCGTGCCAGAGTGAACATTACTACAATGCAAATGAAAACAAAGAGAAATAGGATACCCGCCGTGTAGGAATAAACATGCCACATTTCCTTCTGAACTGTATAAATGATAGATTGTTTCGTTGACGTTTGAAAAGAATGTTAGACACTTTTGCCAGACTTAAGTCAAATGATTCCACACAGCTACATACGATTTTAAAACGTGAATAAGGATCTACATGATCGCTCTAGGTTTTCTTAAAGTCGGATGAGGAAGCCCACCTCATCCTTTTGAGGGCCCTGCTAAAATGTACACATTGTATGTGGTTCACTTTTAAGATTGCTAAGTCTTTTTGTTGATCGTTCGAAGGATATCACAATAGATTTGTATCAATTTATTCCAATTGTGCTTTTTTGACTGCCAGCTTTAATTTTCCTGTGCGAAATATTAGCCGTATTCACTTCCCAAAAGTTTAGTAGCAATGCAGAACTCAGATGAGAAACCGTTCTATACTTCTACTGGATAGACTAATTGAAGTAGTGCGATTACAACAGAAGGTTGGGCCAGGCATTCCGAGACTCGTTTGCTTTCTATTGATTTCTCTTAGCCCTTTCAAAAAAAGGATATGAAATTTTAAAATATTGTTGAATGTGCCACGGAAAAAAACACCTGGTAAAATTCTGTACTAATCGATGGTTATTGAGAGTCACTAGAGCTTTTTCCCTAATGCTGGACATAAATTGCCTTTCAGTAGAAGATTTTTATATCTAGTTTGTTTGAAAATTTGCACAGTCGCCAGGTTCTTTATGCACAAACTGTGTTCAGGCATAATCAAGGTCAAGGTTCTTTGGGGGCAAATTTTAAATTTATAATTAACCTCTATGGGTTGAAACGAATTGCGCGTAATACAAAAAGGAACTTCGACTTGTGCCAACTACTTTATAAACATCTTAGCAACCTATCATTTGATCAAAGCATTTAAGAAAATATTTGAAAAAGAAAAACACCTTCCTAAATTATCCGCTAAAATCCGCTAATAAACTCGAAAGTTCATGGGCGGTTCCCTCTTTGAGTAACGGTATACATGTCATTGTATGTAATACTCAGGCGGAAACATCTCAGAACCGTTTGCTCGCCTCCCGAACAAGCATCCAAAGGTAGCGGTCGTGTTTTTATTTTCTCTTCAAACTCTCATCTAAAACGCTGTCTCTACGTCTCAAAAGCCGACTTCAAAGCGTACCCAACCTCCTGCACAAGTGCCGTTGCTCTGTGGTTGCTGTTTGTGACTACTGGTGCCGTTTTTTTTTTCTTCAAGATTTTCCAACTTTTCCATGAGACACGTAAGTGTGTAGTCCTCCTTAAGTGAGCAACACATAGGCCTTAGTATCGTTAACTCACGCCCACACGTGTGTTTACACGTGTGTCTTCCACCCACCCAGGCCTAGGCCCTATTGGCTTAGGCTCTACATACATTTGGCCGCGGGGGCCTTCAAATTTAAAAGGCCCCCACTCCCCCTCACTCAAGGCATACGGCCTAAATGCGTCACCAACTGACCAATCCCAAAACTCACCCCGTAAGAACAAAAAGAACAACGCCAAGAAAAACTCCCCTAAGCCCAAAAACAAATCTTAACCCAAAGCTCCAACCCCCAGACCCCACCCTCGTGGACGCTCAAGAGTTATTGCTTCCAAGAGAGGCCTCATCTACCAAGACCCCCTACAACCAAAATCTCTGCTGCCTCCAAAGCAGCTTTCAAGGCTCTCCGTATGACCACTCCGCAACATGTCGAACATAGCCCTGATTCAGACCCCGATGAAACCTCAATAAGTTTAGATCACTCCCAGGATAAAAAAAAACCCTGTCCCCTCTATGACGCCCCCTGAGACTCAACCTATCACTATGCATCCTGCCCCCAGTTCGCTCCCCATCCCCTGACCCCTCCGCCCCCAAACCAAGAAACACAAAACTAACCTGCGGAGGCCCCTGCTGAACTCTCACCCCTCCCCCACCACAAGACCCCTCCTACTCAAGCCATCCCATCTACTCTCCGACTTACCGGTATCCCCCTCAAATCCTCAGTAATCCACCAACCCTTCTCAAACGATTAAAACAGGAAATGCCTAACATAGAATATAACAATCTCAAATTAACCAACAATGGACTTCTCTTCATCTGCCCAGACTTCTCCACCCAACAATAGGATAACCAAATGCCATAGGCAAGCTTTCGATCAAACTCTCAACATCACCCCCTTGGTCACCCCCAACAAACTCCACCTTCCCCCAATCCAGCCACCATGTTAGTCATTCGCTCGGTACCCATCTTTATTGACTTTGCCCAAATTGAATCCTCCCTTACAGCGCAAAATATTCCCTTTAACAGAATTACTCTTGTCTCGAGCGCCACCACAAAGCAGCCTACCACTTTCGTCAAAGTCTCCATCCTTAGTGACTCCATAGCAACTACTCAAAGAGGGCATAACCCTTTTCGACTTTATAAAATTCAAGTGCGAAAAGGCCCACATCCCCCAAACTGCTACACAATGCTTCAATTGCCAACAATTTGGCCATACCCAGTCAAATTGCAACGCCCCCCAAAATGCCACAAGTGCGCCGGGCCTCATTCGTCAAAGACCTGCACCCAAACTACAGATCATAAATGCGCAAATTGTGGTGGACCACACTTGGCTTCGTCCCGTTAATGCCCAGCATACAGACTTGCTGCTAAAAAGGAAGCTGCTACCAGCACCCCGATCCCCAACCACCACCCCACCAAAGGCCCGCCTCCCTCCACTCATGTCTATCCGCACTGCTGCCTGGCCTTCACCCACTTCAGCCCCCAACACCCTCCACCACCACCTCCCCGCCGCCCCAACTCCCCATCCCCCACCTCCACCCACCACATAAACTACCTCAATCCTCTCCAAGGAATTCACCGAAAGGCTATGCGTAGCCCTTGTCCAAACACCCACCCTCCTCGCCATGCACTTCTCTAAAACACTATCCCTCACACCAAGTCAAATTAGTGAAAACATTTCAGTCATCCTGCAAGGCACAATCAACTCAACACTGCCGGTCACTCAAATCCAACAAATACACACCTCCCCGGCCCTCTTAGGCCCCCTCCCCAACGCCCATGGCTAAAACCATAGGCCATGTCAACAGGGGCCTCAGAGCCAACCGTGCGGAACTTATTCAGTTTCTTAATGACCGTCAAATTGACATCCTTTCCCTTAACGAAACTTTTCTTGGCAATGATACCCCCCTATCTTCCCAGGCTACACCATTATTTCCCGACCCCGCCCTGGCCCTAACGGCCATGGTGGTGTAGCTTTTCTAATCAAGCATAACATCCTACATGACGTTCTCCACAAAAATCATATTCCTAACGAGCACATCACCATCACAGTCTCCACTACCAACAACCACCCCTTCACAATTACCACCATCTACTGCCCTGACCAAAACTCCCCCCTCACCAGGATATTTTCTCCAGCGTAACCGACCGACACACATACACAACTTATTTCTAGGCGACTTTAATGCAAAACATACTGACTTTGGAAAAGCTATCCCAAACAGAAATGGCCACATCCTCTCTGACATTGTCCAAACCTTTGACCTCATACTGCTTAACGACGACTCCCCCACTTTTATTTCCCCTGCAGGCACCCCGTCCATCCTGGACTTGGCACTCTGCTCCCCTCCCCTGGCCCTCACTCTTCGGAACTTCCATGTCATGTATGAGCTCTCCAGTGATCACTACCCATTTCTCCTCAGCACCACTACTGATATTACCACCTCAGACCCTGGACCATACACCAAACTTAACAGGGAAAACTACAACAAAACGATTTGGCAAGCTTACGCCGACGAGCTTGACCTCTCCCCCCCCCCCCCCCCCGATCCGCCCCTCAACACCTGTGCTGACATCGACAACCTTGTGACCGTACTCACCGATGCGGTCAAAGCATCTTTGAACTCCCACACTCCAGACTCCAGACCCCGTCCCCAACAAAGATTACCTTCTTCCCCCACACATCATTCAACGTATCCGCTACAACAATAGACTTAGAAAAGGATTTCAACGTACCCGTAACCCTGACACCAAAAGGCGCATAAACAGACTTATCAATGAAACTAGACGACACATGCAACGATTCCACACCCAACGTTGGAATGAGGCCTGTAACCACATTAATGACAACACCCCACCCCACGAACGTTGGAGAGTCTTTAAAAGACTCACCGGCAGGGCAAAGAAGCCCCCCTACCCTACCTTATCTCAGGCGCCACCATTGCACGAACTGACCAAGAAAAAGCAACCCTATTGAATCAAACAATGGATAGCACCCAACGTGACATTAACGATCCCCACTTTGACCCTCAGACCAAACTGCACGTCAATAGAACCATAGTAAAAAATGCTGACACCCTCAACCCCCTCCCTCACCTCCCTCCCGATCCCGAACCCCCTGACGACTTGACTGCCCCCTTCACCCCCTGGAGATCTACATAGCCCTTCGTACCACCAAAACACAACTCCAGGCACCGGTAACGTACCCTTCAGGGCCATTAAAAGGGGGCCCCTCCCTTTTCAACCTACTAACACGACTTTATACTACCTGTTTACTCCGTGGCTACTTCCCAACTGAATGGAAAGTAGCCAGACTGTGCATGATTCCAAAACCCAATAAGGACGTCACCAACCCTAGTAACTACAGACCAATCTTATTACTTAGCACCTTAGGAAAAACACTTGAAAGAGTCATCAAAAATAGACCAACAATCAGGATTTAGATCAAAACGTTCAACCATTGACCAACTCCTTTATTATACTCATACAGTCTATGAGGGTTTCAACTCACAGAAAACAACCACTTCTGTCTTCCTGGATATAGAGAAGGCATTTGATGCCGTCTGGCATGACGGCATCCGCTTCAAAATTTTTTAACTCGACGTACCCATCCCCTACAAAAGAATTCTATCCAGCTTCCTTAGCGACAGAACAATGTACACCGAAATTAACGGGTATAGTTCACCCCTTATTCCCCCCAGGCTGGGGTCCCTCAGGGCTCGGTGCTCAGTCCCCTACTTTTTACTACCTACATGAACGGCATCCCCGAACTCCACAGACACATAAGACTATCACAATTTGCCGATGACATCGCCATTTGGAAAACTAGTAAAGACCCCACCCTAGCTACCCAAAGACTTCAAACATACCTCAACACTCTACAAAACTACTGCAATAACTGGAGAATCAGACCCAATCCTGAAAGAACCGTTTTTCTCATTCACCACCAGCGCAGACGTCCCCTCCCGAATTTACACACAATCTATATTCGCAACCACCCCATCAGACCCAGCCCTACTGCTAAGTTTCTAGGACTTACCCTAAACACCAACCTAAATTGGAATGTCCACTTCACTGACATAATCAACGGTGTCAAATTCAGAATCTCTCTCCTCAGAAGAGTCGCTGCCGGGGCAGAGGCTCAAATCCCCAAACTAATGTGCGTATCTACAGGCAATTCATCAGACCCCTCATTGAGTATGGCTGCCCAGCCATCATCACCCTTAACAAAACCACTCTCAATAAACTCCAATCCCTCCAAAACACTGCCCTAACCACCGCCTTCCACCTTCCCGTTCTACGTCTCACGCCTACACCATAACCTCACCAACTCCCCCCTAATTGAAACCCGCCTGCAGACCCTTGTCCAAAACTACATAGACTCTGATAGGATCCGAAACAAGACAGTCTAAAATCGGCAAACGCCTTCGTGCTCTCCGCAGACACCCCCTCCTCCCCCACCCACCCCCCCCCTCAGTCATACTTGATCACCTCTAACTTTATTTATCTTGCCCCCACTGCCCATGCTCCTCCGCCTGCCGACCCACCCACCTCCGCCTTGACAATGGACTACCTCACTCCTCAGCCTCTCGACCTTTTTTTTTACCACCAAGCACACCATGTACCACCCTTTTGACAATCAACACTCTGCACACCACAACCTGAGCCGTGAAAAGCTCTCCAGCCTAGGTTTGGGTTGTCTACACACATACTCACCTACAATGACAGCAGCCTGGTCCGCGAAAAGCTCCCGAGCTTAGGACCAGGCTGCCTACACACCACATCACGAACCTTTATAACAACCACCACACGCAGGTTACCCAGGTTTTTTTTTCCTCAACGGTTCCTACCGTTGCCCATCCCGTCCAGAACCATCCCTCCCGACCCGATTCCGGCTTTTTTCATCTTTTTTCGTTTTTATTCCCATAAATGAGCCACAACCTCTCCGACTCCGGCCAAAGCAGCATTTGCTGCTTCTCAATTTTTTCTTACCAGCTCTCAGTCAGTCTGCCGAGTATGACCAAATTCTCCCTCTCCATCTATGCTGCCTACCACCACACCACCACACCTTCAGTCACCTACACATACGTATTACACACACATGCACACTCACATTCATCTCACATCTCACTTTCTCTCCCCACTACTATTGTGTTGCTCACCTATAGGAAACCTGCACCCTTCGTCACCCATATTCCGGTCTCACAGCCTCCCGCTGGTTCAATCAATTCAGTCCCATTCAAATTGCCATCTAAATTCTAATTTCTTCAAAAAGATCGAAATCTCTCCAAATTCGACTCATTTGTAAACCACCGACCCATAAGGTTCCAAAGAACCAGGTGGGATCAGAACAATTTACGGACGAACCATTTGCTTATGTGTTATAGCATGAAGCAGGAAATTTTCATATTGTTTTGCGGCCTTTTAGTGGCTTGGGTAATTCCCAGTCTTAGCTTCTCACGGGTTGTTATGGACTTTAACCCTTTTATCAAGGCAGTTTCTTTGTAGTTCGACAGTGTCCTGTCGAAGAAGGTTAGGGCATCTGTAAAGAGTGCTTTCACTTACTTGAAAGGTTTCGGTTTTTAAATGGCTACGTATAGCCGGAGATTACGTTATGTTGCAAAATCCTTTCATCCATCATAAGGATAACAAAGGAAATGATAACTTGCTACATGGTACTGTAAACTTTAAAGAATAAATTCTCACTAAAGTGTTTAAATTAAAAATAATTCTCTCACATGGAGAAATACAACAGCGCCACCAACAGCGTGGCTTATGCTGAATAAAAAACCCTCCTTGCCCGAGTGACTCATTTTTTTGCTATTAAAATAGGCCTGGCATTGTCTACATTGTTTCTCTGTAAATCTCACCCTGCCTACCAGAAGGCAAAAATCTAAAAGATTATCTTATAAATCAAGATTTGAGAGTAACGGAAAAACAACGAGGTACTAATAGATAGGCTACTTCAGTTATTGCTCTACTGAAAGCAATTAAGAATATTTAAACCCATGCTGCCAAATCAAATATGAACGGGTCAACAGAAACCGGTCTAGCTCGGTCATAAGAACCAGCCTTCCAAAATATTCACACACGGTTAGCTGAAAAGCCAATAAACCTTTCGCATGAAATCACGAATGATGATTTCGGGCCTTTCAAATAGAAATGTGCAAGGTTCACCGACTGAGTCTAACGTCAGATAGTGGCACCGCCTGGCCTTCTCAAACTTGCTCAAAATCATTCAAAAGTCGATGCACCCTTGACAACCTTCCTTCTCCCCTTGGACGATGTGTTACAACACAAGTCGTTCAAGGGGCAAGAAAGCTTCGTTGGTAGGTTTTAAACTTTTAACTAGGCGCTATGACTTCCCTTTTCCAACTAAATATGTTACTTTCGATGCCTAGTTTAAACGGCTTCAGTGGTCTCCTTAGGCTATCTGTACTGTATGTTAGTAAAAACTTTCATTCATGAGAACTGAAAAGTGGCATTTTTTGATCTTTGAAAAACGTTTTCGAAAGATTCAATGTACGATTTGAACTGTCTGCACCCTTTCTTTCTTCAGTAAGGATTAGTGTTGAGACGCTATCTTGACTTCTCCGTGAGGTGTCGAGTTTGGCAGACCTTGAAAAGCCTTGTGTCTGCTTTAAGGGCCGTCTACCTCTGCGCCTGCTTCCGGATATTATTAAGCCTCTACTCCAATAAAGCTTACGCAAACGGAGGATGAAATTAAGATTTCTCCGTTCAAGAAAATATACTAAAAATCTCCATCTGAGGTTGTAATACACCTTCAGCTGATCATAGTCAGGCTCGTACTTTGTTGACCTGAATTTCAATAAAAATGTTCTGAAAAATAAACTGTAAATTATGTAGTCATAATATATGGACTGATATAGGAAGAACTGTAACAAAAACATACCTCATGAGAATTTTTCTCATTACTAAAATATATTATAATCATTACATAGACGGTTATTTTGCTCTTTACGCCATCTTGCTTGATCTGAAACTAAACAAAAATGTTCTAAAAATAAGTTTTGATTGTTTCGCAGAAAATACGGCCAGATAGAAACCGAAACAGTGTCTAAAATTTTTTTCATATGGTTTTCTCTTTTTCAATATATTAAAATCTTATGGGCAGTCATTTTGCTACTTCTGCCATCTTGATTGACCTGAATCCTGCAAAACATGTCCAGAAGAGTACCTTTGATATATTTATCTCCGAATATTGACGGATTTTAGGCTTAAATGTATGAGTATTTCAACGTTTTGAACCTTTATAGCAGAATATGGATAGAGATTAGGTTTACCAGTGTAAACGTATTTTTAATGATTATTTCCCTACTACTTTAATATTTACAAAATAATTGTTGTGGCTGCCATTTTGCTTTTTCCGCCATTTTGGCTGACATGAATTCCAAATCAAAAATATTTTAAAAATTAGTTCTGGATTATTTATCATAAAAATATCTCCAGACTTCAAAGGCCACTGTCCTAAAAGTGTTTTAAACATTATTTTCCATGTTACTTCCATATATTATTATGGATCGTTATTCTGGCGACCATTCTGATATTTCCGCCATACAGGTTAGGTTGGGTCCTGCGTAAAATATCAAAAATCATGCTTTAAACTTAATTCAAAATATTCTATAAAGTAATTTAAGGACTCAAATGGATGTATATATATATATATAAAACTATATATATATCAGTATATGTATATATATATATATATATTCTTAATGATTATTTTCTGTAGTTTGTATTTTAATTTTTTAATTATTTTTTTATTTTTGTGAAGAATATTCATGGTGCTGTTTTTAACCTAGATCTCAGATACACCTATCTAAGAACCTTGTCCTGCAGTCGGACAATTCTTACGAGGTGTATCATCCAGCGCTGCTTGCTGCAGTAATCAGGTCGTGTGTCGATACAAGCATTGCAGTCATGTAACTCTCAGACTCCGTTAAAAATAGTGCTGTAGCAAAATGGTTGCGATCCGAAATTTATTGTTTAATACTCACGGAACTGCACTCATACCTACTATTATTATGCATATGCACTTGAGCAAAAAAGTACAAGGCTAAACTCTGTTCTTGAATTTTGTAAAATTGTTAGATTCTGATCAACTTTTGACTTCTTTGAAAACCACGTGTAGAATGCAATGGATACTGTTTGGCCTGAGTGTTTCTTCCTAGTTTCAGAAATGTAAAGGTTTCGACCCCAAACAACAGTACCATCCCCCTAATCAGCAGGCTTAATAATTTAATTCTTGTTCTTCTTGAGAGACGAGAAAGATTTCTGCTTATCCAAAAAATCGTTACAAAGGGGATTCCGTTTAGAAAGAAAGAGACGTGATAAATAGGCATTTAGGCTTTCTAGGACCTTATTTTCACCTGGTGTGGGAGTCCATGGAAATTGCCTAGACTGGAATGAACGGAAAACCTCTTCCGATGAAGTGCTGTCGGTCTCATCGGAGTCTCCAAAATGAAAGTGAAGACGACGCCTCCTGCAAAACGAGGACACATCTCTGTGGATAGAAAACTCATCGGCAAGGGGGTTCAAAGGAACAAAATTTTAACTCTTCGAAAACACCGCACGTTCAGGGGAAGATAATTCCAGGTCAGGGGGTGGTAACAATTGCTCTAGTGTTATAAGTACGGTCATTGAGAATTGAGAAAGGTGACGGTGGAATGTCATTTGGGCAACAAAGAAGCAAAGGCCTTGGACTCAAGTTAAACGTCGTTAAGTCTACCGTCATAAACATGGATTAGAAAACGTACTTCGCCAGCGTTAGGAAGTGAGTTGGAGAGAGAAGACATTTGTTCTTTCTTAGTCCGATCAAATAAGGCCTTTTTATTTCTCAGCATGCTACTAATAGTCAAAGGTATGAAGCTAAACGAACACGAGCGTTTTACATCAACCAGCATTTAAAATGTACTTTTGAAAATATGTTTACATCCTCGTGTGTTAGTGCTGTAGTGTTCTGTATGTTGAATCAATCGAACGCTGCCTTGCTGTTCGAGTCACTGAGCGTCTGAAATCCGCAAACTTTTATCATTATTTACTACTTTGATTGACCTACACGTTTCAAAAGTCCTACACAGAAGGACGAAAGTTGTCCTCAACAAGCGGATGCAATTTTTGAAGCAATTCCATCCATTAATTAAGAAAATTTGCCACACTTTAAGGAACGAATTTAACAACGAGTTAAAGGGCCCCAGTCTCGCCGACCTTTTCAAAGATTCACAACGCGTTAACCCCTAACCTCCATATATCACTGACGATTCCAAATTACCCACATCGCAGGACCCTAAAACGGGCAATTTGCCTTGCAAACAGCCCCGTTGCCAAATAAGTAAGCTTATTACAACCGGTATATCCGTCAAGTTACCCAACCTTAAGAACCCTATACCCCATCCCCACCTCAAATGTGACTCTGAAAACGTCATTTAATTTATTGTTCAACGTGCAGTGAAGAAATATATGTTGGTGAAACAAATACTTCATTCCGCCCGTTTTAGCAACCACAAATAATCCATCGGTGATGATTTCCCGTTGCCGAGCACTTCAATCTTGTCCATCATTCACTGTCGAATTAACGCTGCACACTTTTTGACTCTTGCCTCCACAGCGGACCGAAAACACAAAACAACTCAGTTAGATTATCCGTTTGAACGTACGCGTACATGGTTCGAATAAGGATTGGTCGTTCTTAGTAATTAGCAGTGCTGTAGTTCTCGAGACCGGTTTCGGACTCGAGACCGGTCACGAGTCACGATTTTAAGGACTTGGACTCGTGACTCGGACTCGGAAGACAAGGACTCGTACTCGGACTCGTACAGTCCGGACTTGTGTCTCGGCGCTAAATTTCTCGAGACCGGCAGAATTTGGGAATCACTTTTGCGCAATTAACCCGTCTTCACATAGCGCTCCTAACGTTATGTCTTTGCAATATGCACTGTAAAGGGTTTATTATATTCTTAAAAGCCCTAAAACGTACATTGAGTCTTTAATTAATTTCGCTGGTTGCCCAAGAGTTTAATCGGGAAGATCTCAAGGGCCACAACCAGACGCGAATCCATGGTTTTGCCTTTAGGCCTCAGTTTGGAATGGTTAGCGTTCCACTTGTATATGTGGTACCGTATCTGGGGGTCCGTCACGTCAAAAGGCCCAATTTCAGAGCGGCACCGAATGGAATAAAAAGGGCGTAGCCATAGAAGCTCTGAGGGTATCTACAAAATAGTGGACATAAACCTGAATAGTTAATAACGCTATCTGACATGACAATGAATGCGCACACAACTGGTGATCCATTAGGTCCAATTCTGGCCGGACAGAGCGGGGAATAAATAAATTATTGTCAGTTCAGTGGCTGGAGAGATGAACGGTTGGCGTGACTTTATCTGAGAGGAACGTAACTATCTGTTGGCTTACAGCGTAACAGGAATATTTTTGGCAAAAAGAGCCTCCTAGATCGCCTTGAGCGGCAAGTTACCAGTCTTCAAAAGTTGTACCTCAATACTGTATTCTTTATTGTGAAATATCTACAGTTCAAATAAGATATGGTAAAATAGTTAGAGGAAAAAAGATAATATTCGGCCTATAGCCTATATGTTTTAAGCAAAAGACATTTGGTCTCCTATAATATTTCGCAAGTTTATTTCAACTGGTTTGCCTTGCTCCCTCAACACCATTAGATTACATACGTCAAACTAATTGGCCCGTCGATGTGACTGCAGTGAGCATGTGACTTATGGGTGGGGGATTATTGGATTGTGGTATGGTTTGCATGCAGGGACGTAGCACTGGGATGGCGCCAAGGGGTCATGCCTCCGTCGGGGAAGGCTGATCCCCTCTCAAGAGGACAATTTCTCTAATAAGAACCATAATTGTTCGGCGAGCTACGCTCAAGTACACAGTTTATGTAGAGGTCGTAAATGTCATCCCATATCGCAAAGCCTAGTTGCTGTTCTCTCGTGTGTGTCATGCGGTACGGTCAGTAAGTGAGAGACTCACGGAACAAAGTTTGGCTATTTCATCGGGTGTAGTCCAGGTGATTGCGGTACAATGTAAGTTATCCCCAATAAGGGCTACAACCCCTACAGTTTTTCTTTTTTTTTCTTTTTGTTCTGAATTATTACTTTTGTGTGTGTGTTAGCCTGACAGAAACTTTTGTGCGCTTTGCAATTTCACGTTTCATTTCAAAAGAACACTATCAGTGAGCAACTCGGCTCTTGAAGTATTCAGTGATATTATGCAAAACATGCCCTGCAATGGCATGGGATAGTTAGGCTCCTTCATATCCCCTTCTCACCACCCCCTCGACATAGGAGCTATCGGAATTTGACGTAGCTAGCATGGCCCGCCCCATGTCGGGAAAATTTTGTTGCCATCCATGGTTTATGTACTTATATTGGCTTTCGAAAGGGTCATTTCTGCGATAAAACCAAAATCTTTGCCCACTCTTCCAAATCAGTTTCATTACTTATAACTAGATATAGTACAAACCCTTTTCACCGTTTCAAGTAAATCAATAAGTGGAATACATGAATTTATGTAAGTGTGGGGAAATTCATCTCATTTCGCTTAACCTACATAATGTTTTCTTGTGCCTGTCGTGCGGTACGGCTAGTGACATGAGGAGGGAAGTACAGTGTAAGTTATAACCGATAGGGTCCAACTGCCCAGACAATTGACCTATATGAACTTTAAATAGGTCCAGATTCTTTTAAGTGTAGAAATATCCAAAATTTTTGCGCGCTCCGCGCGCTTTCCAATTTCACAGTTTAGATTCCGGGAAAAACATTAAATCAGCGCGGAACTATGTTCCTCAAGTACATACAAACTTTATGCAATATATGCCTCGCAATGACATCATCTTGTACACAGGTTTTCTTCAAATCCCCCTCACCAACTCCACGACGGTATCGGAGCTGTCTGGGCTTCGGGTCCCGGCCCCCCTCCGTGGGGCAAATACTGATGTCACCCCTGATGTAGCAGAGGGATTGGTGATGGTATGTAGGAGATGAAATTCCAGACGGGTATGGAGCCAGAGAATTCCAGCTGCTGCAGCTAGTCCATACAGGTCAATGTACAATAAACTTCAATTTAACCAAGATGTAGCCAGACACCTCACTTCTAGCGCATGCCTTTTGCTACCAAACTGATATGCTTTCAGGTTGTCGGCACAATATTGCATTGTTGGCAAATGTGTATCCCAAATGCACCTCGGCAAAATCGTTCGGCATTAGTCACCCTTATGAGCAGAAACGGTTGCATAAATGAGGCACATTCAAATTACTAAAGATACATCTGTGGGTGCAAGGCTCGTTAGGTCCGTAACATGAACAAAAATGGCGTAGATATATTCCGATTTAAAGTCAAAGAAAAAAAATAGAAAATATTAAAATATCGATCGATTAAAAATGACAGCCATCCTACCCCCAGCCACAGCTATCACGCCTACGCCTATTTTCCAGACAGACCTGTTCGTCAATTCCTACCTTTCCGCCAATACAAAGTAAGAAAGGGAACCAAAGCAGCACTATGTTCGGTATACATTCAAAACACCACATGAACAATAAATGAAGAAAAATCGCGCACTGCCATTCAGACCCAGGATTTACATGATAAGAATAACACACAACAAATGTGTATTTGTCCTAACTGTCTCACTCCAGAGCGATTGACTTCCAACAAGCAGCTATGCAAGGACCTCTGTCAAATTTCTACACACGCATCAGTTTAACTTGAACCCTAAGTCTTTGTGTCTCTTTAATCCCTTTTCAAATATCACAACCTACAAAAATGCAAAAGAAAACACCTCCCGGGGCTTTTCTTTTTTTCCAAAGTGTAAGTTGCCAGGGCAGCACTAATCCTGTTAACCCTTTCATACTGTTCATCTGTTTGTTCAAACCTAGCTCCATGAACACGTCAGGCGTCGGCTCCTATAGTTTTCACAGTGTAAAAAAAAAAGAAAGCAAAATGCTTTCAACCTTATGTAATTGGTTGGAGGACAGTGTACAACAATGAAAACAATCCAGCAAATATATGTTGTATTAGGGAGTTAAAAAGTTAAAATTAAAAAAGTAAAACAATTCCTAGCTAGAGTAGTTCGATGCTATAACCTTTGATAAAGTTCCTACCTGTTGTTAGGCCGGATGCTGCAATTTCTTGAAAAAGGCAAGTTTTACCCATTATTTTTTAGACAAAGTTTCAGTCTGAATCATTGGGACCAAGCAGAACAATTATCCCTGGGTAGGAAGGGTATAGTTCTCTTCCACTGGACCTTTTTCTGCCTAGACAGGGACTTCGGTCAAAATTCGTCAAAATTGAAGAGTGAAAAGGCTTTCCACAACTTCGGCGATTTGGTCTCATTTGGGGGGGGGGAGGGGGCATGACCCCATTTTAAAATAACTTACTGTGTGAATAATCAAAGACAATGAGCAATTCTTCAAATTTGTGGGGGACATTTCCCCTTTCCCCCGAGATTACCGCCCAAGGCTTTCCACATTTTAAACAAACTGTTTCTACACAGATCCTCTACATGCAATTTAAAAGATTGCTCTTTGCTCTATATCCTTTGGCACTTAAAGCTAGTCTGTAGCATGAAGCTAAACTTATGATTATTTAGTTTTAGTGGAAATAAATGTAGAACTAGTTTTCCCGTTTACTGTATTAAAGAAGCTACTTACACCTTGCCACCTTTTGTAAAAGCGTTAAGAATGCAAAACACTACTGGTACAATGGAACAAATACCTAAGTTTAATTTTAGCTGCCCCGCTTCAACCCCTCCACCCCCACCATCTCCCCTTCATCCAACTAATCCCTACAATCCATTCACCACCCACTCTAAACAATGCCTACTCAAATTTGAAGGGGCCCTTATCAGAGGGGCACTGAACAGGGAAAGTAATCAATTATTCGAACAGATTTGTTTCAGAAATGATTAGAGTTGATTCATTTTTGAACCTAATATAATCAAATTTTTGAGTAGAGATTGCCTATTCAGTGCCCCTTTGAAAAGGCATTTTTTAGAGTGCCCCTATACTACCATTTCCACTCAAAAACCTTCGTAAATGGTATTCATTGTTAACCGATCTCTTATTATACCATCTGTTGAAAATTTGCAGCCGAGAAAATAATAAAAGCCCGGAAAATTAGACTCAAATCACTCCGCAGATATCCCTGGACGCCATTTTCTGTGGCTCTGATTGATTCCATTCCCAATTCGATTGCCTACAAAAACGGAAAAACGTATCATCATTGGAATTAATACAACAGTAGATTTCTTCAAGAATAGTAAGTCCTATAATCGTGTTTAGCAGTTTAATGTTTTTATTTAATTGAACTACCTATCCCTGTTATATTCATCTAGAGCCGTATGTTAATTTAACATCACATTTTAAATAAATTAAAATGTGTTGCATTTTGCAATAGCTGTAATCATTTGTCTTCTTTAGTTGGATACTGACATACTAGTCAATGCAATGCAACAATGGAATCACTCTGTTATGCGCCAGTCAAGCCAAACATTGCAACTTTTTATCGCGCGACAAGGACTATATTAGCGAGTTTTCGATTTCAGGACGGTAGACAAGAGGACGGAACGGCGCAGCAAAAAACTGGACTGCGCATGAGCAGAAGCGAACATCACTCCGTCGTGTTGATTTTCAGAACGGTCGTCGACCGATTTAACGTTCGGTCTAGAAACTGGACGGTACAGGGGTTGCCATGGTAATTTCCCTCGTTCATAGGTTCGTGTTTCTGTGACGTCAAATTTGCAAGCTAGATGCATGCAAAGGTATATAATTTTATTCATGTGGCATGCAATCTGCTGACAAAATGGACGTGACAAACAACAACAGTGCATAGCTGGTAAGCCATTTTTACGACTGAGTCCGTGCTAAGGTAAGGGAAGTAGCTGTCTTGAGATAGAAACTTTCACAGTTTTGTAAACCCTGCTTATGTTGTGTGTGGTATTGTTTCTAGATTTGACGTTTTAACTAACCCTAGATTCTGTCATTTAAATACCCAGTTACGATGGCGTCGCTAATCCTGTGTAGCTTCGTCATTGTTACAACTTAGCGATGAATGTGGATGCTAACAAAGCATTGCAACTTAATAATAAATGCGCGCGTCATTGTTTTGATGTGATTCTACCGCACCGTCGTGTACAAAATCAAAACGCCTCACATGACAGGACGGAACACATCGTGCGCGTGCGTTTAACTCTCCGTCCTGTTGCTCTACCGTCCTGGAATCGAAAAGTCGCTCAGCACGACGATGAATTCGTCTTTAAACGACGAGCTTTGTGACTTTGAGAATGATTATATAAGACCAGTCATACAACGAAATGAACAGAACACGTAAGTGCTCTAAGACAATTCGGAAGACATGTTGTATGTGTGCGGCAGTAGAATTTCAGATTCCACATTTTGGGTAAATCTTATAACGGTCATATCTCGCTCAAAATAAGTCCGACTGGGACAAATTAGGCATCATTGAAGAGAGAATTGAATGGAAAATGTAACAAAAAAAATTATTACTCCCCCTCCGTCAAAAATAATAGAGAAAATAATAAGACAAAAAACAAAGAAAAACATAAGAAATGACGTCATCTGCATAAATTTGCATATTAATTAGAAAAAATGACGTCATCGAAATCTACATGTTCTGACCTTTCATTTCATATTTAGGTCTAAGAGTAGAAAATATTCTTCTAAATTTGGTTAAATCATGTATAAGTTTACCTTGTCAAAATCTCTTTGTTTTAGTTAATAACCAAAAATAGCTTTAAAGGGTTAAATTAACAGTTGTGAAGCCATGGGATCACCCTAATTAATCCAAAAATGGTCTTGGGATTTACCTACTGTTGGCAAAGTTAATCAAAAGACATGTCAGGGCATTTCAAGACTTGTACTGGGACAAACCCTGATAGGTAGTAGGAGTGCACAGCGTCCCAGCCAGTTACCTTTAGACCAACATTTGGTGGAAAATCCATATATCGCGGTTTCGTGAAGGCGAAAAAACAATAAAATACATAGCCAAATATTTCCCCTCTCTCCCAATCAAACACTCAGAAAGGTGCACCGGGTCTCTGCATCCTCTGCCAAGCCGAAAAACTGGCCATCATTAAACACAACTCCTCATGCCTCTTCAGAAAAAGTCCTAAAATTCTGTCACAATGCCGCCACGGTAACATTCGCAAAAAGACCAGTCAAGCGGACAAGGCCGAACAAACACGGTAACGCGCAAACCATCTATTATATTGACCTCCTGACGAATGCACTAACGTGAAGCTCTGAGCAGAGTTACATTGAATTTTAACTCAGGTTTTTTTATTTTCTTTTTACTCAAGTTTTTGAGAGAGAAAGATGCAGATGTACATGTCGATGTAGATATAGGTTTGTAAATATGTATTTATATATATTTACATGTTCTATATGTGTGTTAAGCATTTGACTTGTTCACTTGTAGTTCTTTAGGGGCACTTGCTAAGGTGCTCCAGATAATTGTTAGTATCATGGGACGTTGTACGCTTATTTAACGATCATTGTCGATCAATTGAAAGAAGTTAACATAATATATCTACTCATAGGCGTAGGAAGCTGTTCACGACTGGGTCGAAAGGGGGGGGGGCTGAACCTTGTTTCGGATTGCCGTCCTTGGAAAGTGGGGGGCTAAAGCATACTTCTGCCCCCACATATTTCGCTGGGGGGGGGGGGTGGCGCCCCAGGCCATCGCTTCCTACGCCCTTGTATCTACTACTCTTTCATGAAGACTTTGCTCAAATTTCATTTATTTACCTCATACCCCCTTCCTCGAAAAAGTAACGTTATTTTTTGTTGTGTCTCGGAAGTAACGCAGGACATTCGTGTTGGACTGAATGAAGAGTTCAGGCTGTGAAATTAGAAGAATATATTCGCAAACAAAACGGCTGTATTATGCCATCAATTTATTTAAATTCCATAGAGTAGTGTGAAATCAGTTTGTGTATATATAGTGTAAAAACAGTTTGTACATTTTTGCTGTTGGCAATTTTTTTTTTTTTTAGATCCTAAAAATACGTAATTTTGTAACACAAATTTTACTTCAACAGTTAGCATATGTGGCACCAGATTGCATGTAAGGACACCTACTTTTTCAAAAATTTTTAAGGGCAGGGGTTGTCTCCCCATGGCCCCCTCACTGATGCCATTATGTTTTTAGTTCCTAAAAATACGCAAATTTTGTAACACAAATTTTACTTCAAATGGTAGCATATGTGACACCAGATTGCATGTAAAGACATCTAATTTTTCAATAATTTTCAAAGGGGAGGGGACACCCCTTCCCTTAGACCCCTCCCCAGTGTCCCCCTCCCCTTGGACCCCTCCCCCAGGTCGGCGATCACTGATGCCCTTTTATTTTATTTCCTCAAAAACGCAAATTTTGTAACACATATTTCATTTAAAAAAGCAGCATATGTGGCACCAGATTGCATGTAAGGACAACCAATTTTTCAAAAATTTTCAAAGGGGAGGGGGCTATTACTGATGCCTTTTTATTTTAGTTCCTTAAAATACGCATATTTTGTAACACAAATTTTACTTAAAAAAGCAGCATATGTGGCATTAGATTGCATGTTAAAGACACCAAATTTTTCAAAAATTTTCAAATGGGAGGGGAAACTTCTTCCCCTTAGACCCCTCCCCCAGGCCGGCGATCACTCAATATACTGTATGGACCCCCTCTCTTGAGAGAAGTCCTGCGTACGCCACTGTTCGTATTACTATAAAGGAACCAAGTTCTTTTACCAATGGTAATATCACCTTCATTAGAGTTTCTTGAACTTTGAAATATGATAGCAGAAGAAACAGATATTTTGCTTTTTCAAAGTAAATATCACTTACACTTAATAACACATTGAATCTTACCCACAGAATAATTTTCTTAAGACAACATACCATACAAAGGTGAAAGCCTCTATATGGGCTGTGTCCTTTTAGGAGAGACTGTGTAACTGCAAGGAATAGCTTCTACATCACAGAAGCCAACTAATCAAGCTCTTGTAAACATGCGGAACTACCCTGACAAGTTGTTTAAAATTCAACTTTAAAATTTTTAAAACTTACGTTACTTTTCCTGCAATAGTTTGTCCCTCGATCTCTGCCCAGTGCCAGGTAAACTGAAACAGTTCACCTCCGTGAATGTTGATAAGACTATATCCACTCCTTTTACTGTAGTGACAGCAAGTAGGTACATGGGGGACATTCCTCAGGGAAAATATCTGGTGGTATGAACGGTACAGAAATTTACAAACGTAAAATTAACCCTAAATATGAGTACTATACGACAATACCAATGTTTCTCTCGGCATGGAATAATTAATTAGCTGTATGGATTTCTGACCTCTTAATTTGTTATTTAACTGACTTTAAATGAAACTGGCAGTAAGCTATCACTCCAGTGAAAGGAGTTCTATCTAGTTTTGAATAACACTCTTAAAAAGCATACACGAAAGGCTAATCTAAGACTTATGGCCTAAGCTAGCTTTACTTTCAGTTACTGATGATCAAAAATAATAGTATGCCATACCTCACGATTGTTAGTATCTGTGATGATGAAAGCATCAACTTCGTTTTGGGACTGACGAATGATGAACGCATCGATGTTTAACAAGTCGGAGTACTTTTTTAGGAAGGCATCAACAGTAGATGCCTACAAGAAAGTGCAGATAATACCAAATGAAAAGAATAATAAAAACTCTCAAGCACTCGTCTAGAGACACACTTATATCAGCTTTCCACAAGCCTTTTATTAAGAAGCGGTGCAGTTTGGAGGTCAAAAGAACAGTGGCGTCTTTGCTGCATTTTCTACTGAATTCGGATATCCATTTTTTAAATTCCAATTCTTCATTGTTATTTATTGCCACCAAATTAATTTACATAATTTACAGTGTTTAAAGTTGAAAATCACCTTACTAGTTCTTTCACGAAATATGTTCGCATACTTTGTAGCACAATAATATGTACAAAACCTAGGACAAAGCCTAAGACACTTCTTATCTAGTATTCATAAATTGATTTGCGTCATTAATTTTTAACAAGAAGTTATGATTGTTTTATAGTTTTCTGAACATATGCCCCTCTAGTATGTACACTGCATTGCAATGGGTTATTAAAATAGATAACACATTAGTTAAAAAAAACTGACTGAAATTTTCCGCTCGGATAAAAGAGTGTTAATAGCAGGTGACTAAATGAACAGAATGAGTTAAACAGAAAAGTTTATTGGAATAAACGGAAATAAGTTTTTGAGATAGCAAAACCTCGTCGTATTAGAAGTTAATCGATTAAAGTTAATCACAGAAATTAAAAGTTACTGTAAAAGACACAGTAACAAAGGATGGGCAGCGGTGTCTTTTATGATCGTCCTATGTTCCCCCTCTCCATACACAGACTACCTGATGGTTTTTTTAACCACAATAATTATCTTAACAACAGCTGAAATACTTAGCGATCGCCCGTTAAAAATAAAAATAGACTCTGGACAACAGAATACCACAAATCAGTCAAAACAGTAATTGCTACTATACAACTAAACAATATTGTAAATTTCATCTTCAAATTTTGATCTTACCGGAGAGGGTGACTTAATCCTGTTTCGGACTAACGAAGCTTGACTTTCCATGATCCCCATTAGTCCAGATGATTGTGCATTGTTTGCTACTGTTATTTTAACGCTGTACTGTACACCCATTGTCAGATTTTCTGAACTGAGATACTTGTGTAAATTAAACTACAATCTGAAAAGTTCAGAAAAGAAAGGGAAAGGAAACTCTCTTTAGAAATCTCAGCCTATGTGACCATGAGAACTAAGAGGTTTCAAACAGTCACATTCTGGCCTGAAATCAAGATTTCCATCAATTAACACCATTCACTTTTGCTAGCAATGGTACGTTTTTACTTAAATGACATATTTAATGTATCAGACTTTTAAGATGATATCCAGTCTCACTTAAAGCAACAACATTTTTTACCGAACTTTGTTTTCTATCACAGCTTCCCATTTCCTCTATTTCTATTGAGATTTGATTCGTTAAAATAATCGACGAGTGTGCATAGAGGTATCATGTGTACAGCATTGAGAACATAAAGTGCACATGTGTAATAAATGTCTATTACAAATTAGAAAGAAAGTTGTGACGTCACACATATTCGGACATACAAAACATTTTTGGACGCTTGAGAAGACATACCTCTCAAATGACTGGAGAGCTCTCAGATACTTTTCAACTTGTAAGATTAAAAGAAAAGTAGGCGGTGCCACTTGATGACGTTACACTCAGTCGGTGAACTTAGCACATTTTTTAGGAAAAGCCAGAAATCATTATTTGTGATTTCATACGAAAGATTAATAGGCTTTTTTTTAATTTGCCGTATGTGAATATTTTAGAAGGTTGGTTCTTATGACCAAACTAGTGACCAGTTTTTGTTGTCTTGCTCATATTTTAAATGGCTGCAACTTCATCAGTAGTAAGCCGTCATTCGCGGCATTGGTTTAAATAAATTTGTAATTACTTCTAATAGAGCATCAAGTAAAATATCGTCTGAATCTACTTCTTTGTTTTCCCCAGACTTCCTAAACCTTGATTTAGCAAGGAAGCCTTCCAGATCTTTTGACCTTTTGTTAGGCAATAATCGGTTGTTGGGGGAACAGTTTGGATAGTTGTGGGTTCTGACTGATAAGGTGCCAGCTTTAAGTTAAGGCACGTTAAACATGAGGCATTTTTATTTGCGGGGTGTAAACAAGTTTGAAAACCAGTGAGGGCACTCTTGCTTTTTTTTCTCAATTAGGAGGGTGTTTTGGTCAGCGTGAGCCACACGCTGTTGGCGCTGTTGACTTGCTCTCTTGAGTAATTTCTCAAAAGCAATTTGGGTGTGAAGGAGTTACATTTCTCCAGGAAGTCACTTTTGTTATTGCACAGATGGGCGTATCTAAGTGCTTCGCCTTTAATGGAGCCTTTGAAGGTGGCTAGGGGATGTGCAGAGTTACGATTTAAATATTGATAGGTTTCAGTTGGATCGGTGAAGACTTTAGTGTCATAGAGGCCACTTGAGTGAAAACGCCTGCCTTTGAAAATCTGAATATCGACATACGTCACTTCAGTGTTAGAAGCTTCCACTGTGAACTTGAAGTGTTCGTGTGCTTCGATCAAAGAGACCACTAGGTTTGAGAGTACCTCATGTGTGTCATTGTACAGGAGGCTGTTGTCCCGGTAGCAAAGCCATTTAATAATATTGAAATCTGTCGGTATAATGCGATTTTCTACGTGATGCATGGCAATATCGCAGATTTCAGGGGATGGCCTGGCTTTCCATTGCGCATCTATTTTTTTGTAGGAAGTATTGGTCATCAAATTGAAAAAAATTTCTTGTAAGAATCAGTTTGACCAAATTACGCATGGAACGAGGTGATATTTCTTAAATATCGTAATACCTTTGCGGGGCTTCCGCATATGCTTTTTGTACAACATCCAAGGCTTCCTCTTGCGGAGTATTTGTGTACATGAACACTGCATCAAGGGTAGCGAGCAAGACACTCTGTGGCAGGGTGGGGGGCAGCTTCCATGATTTTAAGAATGGCGTTTGTGTCTTTCATGTAGGTTGCTTGTCTCAAGACAATTGGAAGCAGAAAATAATCCATAAAATTAGTCTTTTTCTGTGAGGGATCCGGTGCCGCTTATAATCGGCCGACCGGTAAATTTTGTGCAGGAGATTGGTGCTTTATGTACCTTCGTGAGGACACATATGACCGGGGTTCGGACCTTGTGAATATTGCGATTGAGGTAATTAAATGTCTCCGTTTGAAAACATATCTGGAAGGGTAGAGGAAACCATAATTTTAGTTTGAGATGTAATATCATCCTCCAATTTTTAGTAACTGTGAATTTTTAATTGCCTTTCAATTTCGGCCTTGTAGTCACTCCGATTGAGAATTGCTATACCCCTGCTTTTGTCGAAAAATTAAGGTTTTAACACAATAGTGCGGTCTTTGGCTAATAGCCTCAGCGCGATTTGTTCAGCCTTTGACGCATTACCAACCTTCTAAAATATTCACATATGGCAAATTATAAAAGCCTAATAACCTTTCGCATGAAATCACGACTGATGATTTCGGGCTATTCTTAAAAAATGTGCAAACTTCACCGACTGAGTGTCACGTCAGATAGTGGCACCGCCTACCCTTCTCTTAATCTTACTAGAGAGAATGCACAAATTAATGAATGAATACTTACGCACTTGCCCCATAAATTGCTCAATTAAATTAAAAGGAAATGCACAGAAACGTATCGTTTTCACTGACAAAGGTCAGAACATATGGTAATGGCCCGAAAAATCAAAACGCATTAAATACAGGAAACAGTGGTCTTTACAAAATGAAGACGTTGTTACACTTGAAAATGCAAGCAGGAAGACGCAACATAGTTTTGTGATATTGACGATATAATACCGTAAAAACGCAGTGGCGCCGGCAGAGGTTGGTGATGGGGAACTATAATAGAAGACAATGCCTTAAGCCCACCCCAAATAAACCCAGAAAGTCGGTGTAAATTGTGGAAATTCGCATCGGTGGCAGTTTGAACCCGGAGTAAATCCGTCCTTTGTCACCTTGTGCATGTGATATCTTGAGGGAGGTCTAACCCCTCCACTTGGAGAATTTTTTGTTCACTTACGATGTGTTTACTTACGATGGCTTAGATGCAAAATAATGCTATCTGTCACAAACTTTTGAACTGATTATGTATTGGAAAACTAATAATTTAGTATATTCTTATTTTTGGTTGATGGTAAAGGACATTTGTGTTGTCCAAATGGCAGGGTTACAACTCCTCCCTTTGAAAAATTCTTGACTGTTTAGGTAAGGTGGCTTAGTTGCAAAGTGGTCGTATCTTTGGTAAATCTTTCAATTAATTACGTGTTTAGAAATTGTCATTATTTAGTGACATTTTGGCTTTGGCATTGTGCTCGTTATAGAAAAATTGTAACGGCAAATGCGTGCTGCGAATGTTACCGTATGCGCTTCTCATGATATTAGATTGCTCTAAGATTTTCTATTGATGCAGAGTCCCTGTAGAGATCGGAGATGTACTCTTTTTGGACAAGTGTTTAGGTCAGATTCATACTTTGCAGTAAAAATCAGTTGCTACGCCAGAGTCTTCTGCTTGGGGGCACCACAGATGATTTTGTAATGCCATCTCAGTTGTGTACACAGCAGTGGGGGTCCTTCCTTTGTCACTATATGAAGGTGCAGTCCTGGGGAGGGGTCTAAGGTTAAAGGAAATTGCCGGCTCTCCAACAACTCAGTGACGTGTTCGCAGACAAATATAAATAAAAAAAATCAACCGTGATAAAAGGCTAACTCTCTTGAGTTCCCTTTTACATTCTTGCGTGATGTGGGAGGATATTAACTAGCAAAGGATAATTAAGAAACTTTTCAGTGATGTTTCCAATAGGATACCCAAAGATTTGAGTTCAAATGTTTTTGTGACCTTGTTAAGAAACAAGCCATGGCGTGATATGCTATCGCTAGAAGCGTTTTGCCCAGAAAGATTATTTTCGAGGCTCATCAGTAGCAGGATATATAGTAAGCAGGATATTATGCCAAGATGTCACCTACAAAAGGGGGAGGATGTTATTCAAATGAAGCAAATTGAATTCAAGATTAAATTGCAAGTGTCAAAATGACTAATGGCAACTCAGATTACCAGTAGGACGGTTAAAATTCGTAGCGGCTGACTTACGAGAGTAACGTTACAGTACGGTATCCCTTTTCGATATAATCTTACCCCGGTGTTATTCGCGGGGCTGACAGGTGTGTTTGCGATCCTATTAAATTATTTTTGATTTGATGGTAAAATTGTAAAGAGAACAAGTGTATGATAAATCGTGATTTAGCTATCAAAATATAGCTTAAACGCTCGGTAGGGTTATGTCGGTGTTCGGCAACGTGGAGTTAACGCTATACTGGTATGAGGCAGTCATTGTGTCCAAGTAAGGCAAGCAGGCCCATTCGGGACGTGCAAGAGAATACAGCCATATACGCAATCTTACTAAATGTCTGGACAAAAGCTAAATGCGGGAGTCATGTTAAAATTTACTGTAAAGCTTACTTTCCTTGAGAAACCCCAGAACAAGAGAAGGGTCAGTGTGCTCAAATAACGTTTTCAGGTTTGGCACAGTGTGGTACTTCTGACGAATATGGGAGTATTCGTAACAGTCAACGAGGATGTGACTAACGGTGACAACACAATCACATGGGAAACAATATGGTCTCTCATCCCCGTAGAGTAAGTATGCATGGGTAAGGTAAGTGTGACCGATGCGAGCCCTGGTCAGTACTAAATCATCTCTCCGCTTTTTGGGGGATGCATTACCCACAGTCCCAACCGTTGGTTTTATTCGGTGCAATTTGTCCTCAGGGAAGGTATCCCACAGTTCCTGCCATTTTGATTTTATATAGCCGTTGATCTTAGGATCAGTGTGTTGCAAGCAGAGGTTGGTGACGTCTATCTGTAAGGCTTCCTTAGCAAGTGCGTTGACCTTTTCGTTTCCGCGTATGACAACGTGACTCAGAACCCACGCTAGCACAACTGATTTCTGTAGTCGAACCAAATTGGAATAAGCTTAACGGAGAGTTAAAAGAGCGGAATGTTTTGCCTCATGGCCTTATAATGCTAAAAGGCTGGACAGTGAATCTGTGAACATAATGAGCTGGTGACTTTTCGAGTTTTCTATCAGATCTAATGCCATCTCAAGTGCCTGGAGTTCGGCAGAAAAATTGATGCATCATCAGGTAGTCTGATTTGCAAGGATGCATCCCGACCTGTCGCCGCTGCTGCAACCCTGTTCG
>WURT03053228.1:0-14171 GCA_009936505.3 Holothuria glaberrima
TATATCAAGTTTAAGCTTTGTCCAACTTTTCCTTGTTGAGTTACAGCGTACCGAAGCAAGTGTCACAGACACACACACATACACACACCAACCTGACTACATTCCTAAATGTAGTCAGGTTGGTTCCTAAATGTAGTCATGTTTTTGGTTCCTTGCTAAAGCAAGGAACCAAAAACGGACAGAAATCCACCACGTCACGTTATGTGATTGTATTAACTTGCGGACGTTGGGGTTTCCCCATGCAGTGTGACATCCATGTGTCATTCATGTGCATTAAAGTTACAAAAAAGAAACGTGCAGCACAGGCTGTAGAGTACATACAGTACACAACATACGTTAGGCTATGCGGTGCGACTGTGCAACATCCGTTTCTGACACACTTCAGTTTGGTGATTTTGACGGGCGTACGCAATATGGCAGGTCTACACCATGTTTCTACATGCACTGTGAGCTATACTTTACTATGCCATATGCAACATGGCCACAAGTACGGGGTGAGCTCCGTTGCAAAAAAGGAAGACAAGTACGCTTAGGTATCGTAAATTTTCACTGTCATAGTTACAGAGAAACACTCTGTGTGTATTATGGATATTTTCTGAAGAGTTAAAAAAAGAAAAAAAGGAAGATTGAAACAAATCATTGCTGTGTTTTTGCGAAAGCTGTAGTAACGATCGGCGGGAAAAATGCCAGGGCTTAGTAAGAGTTACATAGGCAATCGTTGCAAGTAACAGATGTCCCATAGCTCATCACGTTATAGTTTGTATCTCATAATGACCGCTGTGCACGTTGGCACAGAACTGGAGGTAGGAGTAAGAAACATCACAATTCATGGTACTCAGTAAATTATTTCGAACTGGTGAAATTTGTGACTGAAATGATGAAAATGATTACCAAACGAACGTTTTATGTTTATATTTTCATGTAAAAAAACAATGCAGTTATCTAATGAATATATATGGTATTTATATTACAGTAACATTTCATTCAATCGCATTATTTTTAAAATATATTTTCGCTGTACCATTAGGTACGGTTCTCGGCGATACTTAGGTACATTACCAATGGTGGTACCGCACCATATCGGTACCGGTACTTGCTGGTACTTACAAAAATACCAGTGTACTGTGAAAAGTTAATTCTCAGTTGGTGACTGCTCTTTGAATGACATCAAAATTTTAAAATTCAAATGATGCAGATTAACTGACATTCCACACAATGCAGAGAGAGTGTGCAGATTAGACATTATACAGTAGCCTTGTATGCTCATCAGGACATGGCCTGAAGCAATAAAATAGGTTTGCTTCTGCTCAAGGAGCTTTATGGGTGGAGCTACCAGTACTAGTTGCTAAGTTGGGAGAATTGCAACGGTCTGGGATGACGAGAGTTGCTCTTTAATGCAAGCCCAAAATGTAATGGTTCAATCGAACAAGTGAGCTACTGCTCTCTGCAGTACACACCTTTGTACAACTATTAACAGTACTAATACGTACATGAAGCAAGGTCAATATTTGTCAAGAATGTCAAAAACTTTTACATGGCATATGCAAAACACCCTAAAATACCAATCTGCAATACTGTACATCCGCAAGCTTTACAGAAGTCAGAACTTTTTCTCTGTGATATAATTTTCTGTAGCTTGTTTTGATGCTTTTGCCATTGCCTTACAGTATACATGTGTAGAACATACTGAGAAATTAACCAACTCATGTATTTACAGTAGTCTCCTTACTCAAAGAGCTGTACAGAGGTTAAAATTTTTCTACTTATTTTTGTTCTAAAAAGCTTACTGTACCAATGTTTTGTTTGTTTAACATGGTCCTAAGGGGAGTCTTATTGACAGGATCCATGGAATCTTTGCATGTCAAAACTTAAAGAAAATATTTAAAAACTTTCCCAGTCTCTAAGTTGATCCAAAACCCAACTGGAGTTGTTGGAACTCTTACCACTCTCAATCAAAGATGGGTCCATAGCCATAGGGCAGGTTCCTCTTCCCCCCTTAACATTCAAGCTGCCAAGAGAGAAATTCAACTATTTATACCATATCCACCCAGTACCTCCGTCCCCATCAAAGTTTTTCAGAGCTAGAATGTCACCATTATGCTAAGTACTAATGCATGTAGCAATTGTGATAATGGGTTCTCCGGACCTCACAGACTTGGACCTCAGTCTTTCTATTGTCACTTCTCATGCCTGTTGATTACTGTGATTGCTGTGCAGCATTGCATACAAGAGATTTTTTTCCTCCTTTAGAACTTTATCAGTTTGAATCATTACAGAGTCAGAGAACATATTGACCACAAAAATATATATTTATATATATTTTTCATGGAGACCACCAAAATCTGGGATGGACAACCAACTATTTAAGGATCATCATGCTTCATGGCCATCAAGCCAGGTAGAGTATTAATAATAGGCTACATCTACACAATGGACCACATGTCAACGTGAAGTTAAAACATGGCATGAGTACATCATTGTAGTTTGTTGTTGTCTCCTGGTAAACACAAGTGGCCCCTGGTCCACCAAACACCAGGAAACCAGGAGACAACTTTCACTTGAAAGTGGCTCCTGGTTCAACTAATTTCACTCTTGCTCAGAATAGACTATTTTTTGGTCTATTTGGTCTATATTTATTGGTCTAGTTTCAACACCAGTGATCAATCTACAAGTCACATGAGGCCATAAGAGAGTGCTTTCAACAGACAAGTCACCTGTGTACAAAACGTCATGATGTACCTCATAATAAGAAAGCAATCACTTTCCATGATAACACTAAGTAACAGTGACACAGTTTGGTATAAATGTTGTAACCAGACAAAACAGTCACTTTGCACAATATATCAAAGGGTGAAAATGGCAACTTGTTGAGATTTTCTGAATTTATTTATTCACCAAGTTAAACAAGATTAGAGCAGCAATGGTACTACTGTATGGCTCACACAATTTGTTCGCTCATGAATAGTAAGTACAGTAGGGGAAGGAAACTAATCTTTACTTGAACACCATACTTGGACTAAATACAGTCAGGGATTCCACCAGAAACTCAAAACTTACTGCTGAACCCCAAGTCCAAATTGATGCTGTCCTTGGCCAAAGTTACAAGTGGGTTCAGGGGGACCAGAGCTTGCTTCAAGATCCCTATAGAGTGCATTTTGATGGGTTTTAAAGGTCATTAAGCCTATTTATGTAAGTTAAACATTGCTGCAAAAGTGTCCTCCTCTTTTGTAAGAAACCAAGATATTGTCAATTCTTGGTTCCTTGCCAAGGGCAGGCAAGGAATCTACATGTATGCAATGGTGATGTTGTGTGTGTGCACTCACAAACATGTCCTTAGCAGGTACTGAGACAGCCGGCTCGAGCTCCGCTCCCGCACGTCTTTCTGGAGTAGCTATCCGAAAATTCGGCCACTGCAATAAGAAGTCACACACGGCTGCACATGCCTGCCTTGCAGTGCAGCCCGCCCTCAAGCACATAGCTCAGCTTGCCTACTTCGTGGGCAGCTTCGCTGCTGTGTAATTTCCTCCCATTCCCTATCCGGTCCTTTCCTAGTACCCCGTAAGGAATTGGATGTGGGATATTTCTGTGTGTGTGTGTGTGTATGTGTGCACAGTATGTGACACTTAGCTTGTAAATACAGTATCTCAAGATAGCAATCACCGAAACTTTTCATATTTGGTATATACATTTGTCATGTTGAGAAAAGGAACCCTATTGTTTTTGGTGGAGGTCAAGTGTCATTTGAGCTTACCAGAGGTTAAACTGTAAAAACCTTTTAAATGGCTTGTAAACACGATATCATGAGATAGGGATGACCAACACTTTTATATTTGGTACATGTATAGATTTGTCATGTTGAGAAAAGGAACCCTATTGTTTCTGGTGGAGGTCAAAGGTCATCTACTGTCATGGGGAGTCAAACACTGAAAACCTTGTTAACAGGATATCTCAAGGTAGGAAGCTTAGATAGATTTCATACTTAGTATGCGCATGCCTTATGGTGAGAAGAACCATGGCGTCTTCGGTAGAGGTTTAAGGTCATCGGGGTCACCAGTGGTCAAAGTCTGGAAACCCTCTTAACATGATTTCTCAATGTAGGAAGCTTGGCTAGATTTCATACTTGCTACATGAATGCTTCATGGAGAGAACCATTTTGTTTTGAGGAGGTCAAAGGTTATCTGGGGTCATTAGAAGTTGAAAAGCAAAATTTCCCAAGAATTCCTGAAAAAATCTCAACATTTTCTATGGCAAGGAATCACTAAGCCTTTGGGCTTTCTAGTTTCATTTTATGGAAATGAAAAGGGGGATTTTACCTTCCTTCTGAAAAGGGGGAAGGGGTGGAAATCCCCCCCCCTTGAGGGAAACCATGACTGTACTTAAAACAGAATTTGAGTCAGTTGCAACATATGGCTTGTAACCTGAAATATAAGTAGTATGTAAAATAGTATGTCTGCAATACCCGATACAACATGCAAGTTGCATCTTTAGAATTTATTAGTTTTGTCAATTCATGTAAACTCTCCCTTGTTGATTTTTCCTTATGGGAATGTTATGTCAGTATCTACTAGCTATAGTAGGAGAAACCTATTTACTCAATATGAAATAATATTGATCCCAATATAATGGGAGGAAAAAGAAAAACTTCCATCCAACACAAAAATGGTTTGAACATTACTCAGCTATTTTTTGTACAGTAACATCTACTGTGTAACAATGAAACCAATTAATGCTAATTTCATATTGATAATACTTTATAAAGATGACTTGGCCATCTTACTAAGTCTCCACTGAGAAGTGTACTGTATAATTCTCATCTTGATGTTTTACGGTAGATCTTTGCATGTGCAGTAACGTTTCCTAAAAAACGAAAGGATCAATTCCTTCAGCACTCTGCATCTACTTTGCATAAATGCCTTGAAAGCATTCACTTTTACTGTACCATGCAGTGCCTTCAACACTGAAGTGAAATGCAAATAGCTTCTTTCAAGAAGTTTAAGAGGACACAGTTGTTGACATAGCAATTACTGCTGGATGTAAAGGCACACATCTACTTGATATAAGGCACAGGAACATCTTTGGATGAACAGAAATGTACTACAGCCTAGTACCAATCAATAAAACCTTCAGCTGGTAGTGGCTATCTGAAAGCTTGACTTGACTCATAGTGGTACAGAATTATATCCCCATGCAACCACATGATACAGTATATGAGCTTATTCAAATGTCTGTGTCTGAGAGCTCTTAGGTTGTTTTCAGAGTGTTTGAGATTGCAGTATTGTGCTAATGTATATCATAATGGAAGAGCCCCTGTTTAAATTACAGGGAAATTTTATCATGAAATATGAGCCACGACTAAACCATTGTATTGTACATTGAGCACTAGGTGTTACTGTCACACAGTAAAAATAGATGCCCATAACTGGATACTAAGATAATTATGAAATAATTAAAGTATCACAAGGCTATTATCATTGTTTTGAAAATACTAATAACTACAATACCGTGCACTGTACTGTACTATTAGGTACTGGGAGTACAATATGAACTAATAAAGTGGACTGTCAGATCTGACATCCATCTAAATATTAATTTTATGGTAATGTACAGGGGCAAAGAACTGCACATTTTTGGGGAGATAGATAAAACTATGAAAATGTTCGTCTTTCCTGGAACTTTGTGCCTGCTCCTTGTGACCAGTGTATGGAAATTATGGGCTTCTCAACTAATATTATAAACAGATCTTTCTGTCAAGTGCATTGCTTGGAGTTTCAATTTACATAAATTTTTTTCTGCACATTTTGGTGAAAAAGACTTGGCTCATACTAAAACTTACACCAGTATTATGAGAAACCTTCAACCCACAGGAATGGGCCCATACTGAACAGCGCAGGGTGGCCCCACCTGGTGCTTGAAAAATTTCTGACGAGCACTTACGGTATGAAAAAAAAAAAAAAATTGCAAAGAGCTTCAAAGCTGCAATGAATTCATTTCACCAGAAGAAGGTTGTACACATAATGTTTATGTTCTGGACCACTATTTTGATGTAAAGCATCCACACAATCTTTGACCAAGGTAAAGTATCCACAATACTTTGCCATACTGTAAAGCATCCAGACCCTAAACTCGAGAAGCATCTCTGATAAATACCTGACTTGAGATTATGCATGTATAGTTTCAGGGTTGGAACTCTGGGGCCCTTGAAATGACTTTTCACCCACAACTGCAACAAGACTCTTGTACTCAATAGAGTCAAGTGGGTAAAAATACAATTTCCATGAACTTTCAAATCAAATGATGTCCCATTTAGGATTTCTGCCAAGTTATATTCCTTTTATCTGGCCAGTGCAGATTTCTTCGAGGTAACTAAGAATAAATTAACAATGTAGAATGAACTAATTCATGGATCTTAAATTTTGCAAACTGCACAAGTATTTTACCCTGAACCAGTTGGTTGGAAACTGGGCCATTAAACCTCATCTAACTAACTGCACCAAATTTGCATTTTTTGGGGAAAAAGCAATGCCTGTTTAGTAAAAAAAAATCAGTGCGAATAAATATTCTCAGCTACTGTGTACAGGCATGAGCACTTAATGTTCTTTAATGATGAATACATCAAAAGAAAGCAATTCTTTGCCCTTCTTTTTTTTTTTTTTGGATGTGGCTCACACAATCTTAAATGTTCAAATTCCAGCTCATGCTCATTAGAAAAGCTGATGGAAGTTGTACAGAAGTCCCAAGTTTATATATTCAGGTCACCAATCATATGGTTCAAGAAAAAGTGATGGGCCTACCATTTTCTATGTTCAATTTGCAGATACTTTGTAAATCATGAAACAATAAACAGTAAGAAAGTTGTATAAATCATTTTGGCCTCCTTCAAGTTATTTGAATTATATGTACAGAAAAAAAAAAAAAAACCATGATAGTGAAAGGACTGATTTCAATGATTCCATATGAGGCTGTGATGTAAAGGCAACAAGCTGACAGGCAAGTAAAATTTACTGTTTGGTTCTAGCCTACACTACAGCATTAATTGCTACCATCGAGGTTATTGCACTTACTTCTTAAAGGTACCTTTTGTTAGTACAGTATATACAGTATACTATGTCCATGCAATAGATACAGTACTCAACAATTCATCCTTCCCAGAGAATTGCCACAAAGTATTCTCGATCTTACATTTTGAAGCAAAAGCTGTCAAAAACACTTGCCTCAAAAATCAGATGTCTTCGGTATTGCTTAATAATTAAAACTGCAATTTTATTTTCTAAGACTTACTTTCTATGGTTTCCAGTGTATGCTCGATCTACTATGACAGGCTACTGTATATACTGTATGTTAAAAACACAAGCAAACACTTATTCTTTTAAAAGGAAAATGCAGTCACCCAAATCAGAGTTAGTATGCCCCATCACTCTAGGTCATGAATGGCCTGTTTTCATCATGTGACAATATTTTTGTTAGTGAATTGTGAAAATCAAGGATAATTTCTCCTTGCTTTACCAACTGTATTGTTTGTAATAGTTATGTTCAAAACATCTTCAGAGATACTTGTAATGCAATAAGAAGAGATTTGCAAGAGTTTGCAGATTTTTCAAAGCAAATTTTGGGGTGACTGCCTATTGCCTTTAAAGAAACAAAAGTAATTGAAAACACCTCCCAAACAAGTCCTGTATTATAAAAACAGTATGGCTTTTACCCTTATATGGTACTTTTGAATAATTTTTCCTAGTTTCCAGAGCATACCATATTAGAATCAATACTGTAGGCCCCTATAGCCTAAAGTAAAAAAGGGCCACTAAGTTCTCAACATATGGCTAACTGAAAGATTCCTTCATTTCTAGAGTGAAGAAACTGAATGTAAATATTTATCACAACAACATTCTGTCCCTTGAGGATCACACAGTAAATTATAAGAATGGTGGGGCAAATAAAAACAAAAGTTGGGTAAAAAGAGCTGTTCTTTTTTTCTTTTTAACCCCATTTGCATCAGAGAGGTAAAAAAATATGGATCTGACAGATGTAACACAAGGGAAGACAGTTATACTGTACGTAGCATGCTGACACTCTCTGCATATATATATATATATATATGTATGCTATTGTAGGCTTCTACCATGCACTGTTCATAAAGGTTTCCTGCAATCAAAATCATCAGATGAAAGGTACAGTCCAATTTTCAAAATTGCCTGTTCTGCAATTTCTAGTTTTCACATTCAAGTGCTCTTCTGAGAGATCAAGCACATGTCTACAAAAAATGTCATAGTAAAGGATAGACATGTAGTACAAAATATATTATAATGCGAATACAATAAGCATAAATTTTATCTCTCCGGAAATGTAGGAGGGATTTTATATTTTTTTTTTAACCCACTTGACTTTATCGCAAATTTTGTGAATGAAAGGTTTTCGTGCTTTCTAGCATGCAATATCCTATTATGCAAAGTTTTAAAAATTGATTTTTATTGACCTCAGATGACCTTTACACCCAACAAACAGCTCTTCTACAGTAGTACATCCAAATGCTTCTCAGTATAATATACAGTACAAGTAAATTCCTGCTAGCCTGGTTTAGACTATGATGTCAGATGAATTAAAACATTCACCAAAAAAAAAAAAAAAAAGGGTTTTCTGCTCTACCTAACACCTTCAAGTACTGATTACCTTGAGATATTGTGAACATTTAAAATGTTCACGAGTTTCAGAGTTTGGCCCTTGCATGGTGACCTCCAACAAAAAGAACAGGATTTTTACTATACTCATTGTAAAATACATATTATGAATGGAAAGTATCCATGTTTCTTACCTTTACATATTGGGTAAATTTATTAACATCAGATTTCACCCTCTGGTGACCTCGGATAACTACTGACCTCCAAAATCCCAAAATCATGAGGGCTCTTCTATTCAATAATGTTGAGCATGAAAAGTGGATACTTCCTATCTTGAGAAACTGTGTAAACAATATTATAGAATTTATATTTAATCTCTGATGATATACAGTATAGATGGGACCTCTACCAAGAAATAATTATTCAGTCTTCATAAAATGCACACACTAAATTGAAAGGTATCCATGCTTCTTTCCCTTTATATTGAGAACTCAATTGTTTTCCTGGCTTGACCTCTCATGACCTAAGATGACCTTTGACCTCCACCAAAAGCAATGCAGTACTCTTACTACAAAAGTTACATCTACATCCTCAACAAATCCATAGCTTCTTTGGTAAAATATCATGATAGTGAGGTACTCAGAGATTGACCTCTGATGACCTCACATTCCTAATAAGGCTTTTAACTTCACCAAAACTAAGATTCTTTTACTGATCACCTAATATACTTAGGCCTTGATGCAACAGTATTTATTGATTCCTACTTCTCATCCTTCAATGACCTTTTACCCTCATCCAAACCTTTATAACAGGGTTTTTTCTTCCAAGAATGGTGCATCATGCATGCAGTCAACTATGAGAACTGTCAGACTTTCCCTTTTGTGAGACATCTTGTTCATAACTTAGCATCAGGAACACATGCACACACATGCATACACACTAAATCAAAAATGAAACAGTTCCTCTTTTCATGTGAACCAATCACTACTACATTTTATAATATTTTAGTAAGTACTGTAACAATCAGCACTACATTTTCTTCAGGTACAAGCAAATCTCCACAGGTCCTTTGTACCAGACATAAGGTTGAAACTTCACATGCAGAAAACAGACACCTTTCACCCATAGACTCTTGTCCCCAGATGATCATAAATGCACCCAGACTAAGAAATTCCTGAGCATATCCAGCTAGAGTATACACTAGAAAATGTCATGTGTCATATTATGGAGTTAATGCCATGGTCATACAATACACACGAAGGTCAAAATGAGACTCAATGTTTGCCTAGCCTAAAACTGGCATTGCTGTGCAAAATGGCTATCTTTCAGAATATTTACCTGTACCACCAATTCAATAAAACACCACTCCAAATATTCTGACAATCAGAAAGTAAATTTTAAAGCCCAGTTTATCCACCTGAATTATGACTGAAATATTTACCAACAATAAATAAAACAGCTACTTGGCTTAATTTACAATGCAAAGTAAATTGAGAATAGTTGAAAATGGGATACAGATTCAACCCATTTTTTTTCTTGAGGTATGAAATCTCACAAAGATATTTTGCACTCCCTTCAGTTCACAGGTCCACTTTGGCTTTACTGTACTTGGTTGACTTGGGTGAAAACTTCCATAGACTAATGAACTACTGAACCACTGCTTGACTTATTAACCAGCTGCAACAATGGCAAAATGCCATCGTGCCACTGATGTATGTCGAGAGCATAACATAATGGCATCAAGACAAAAAAGTTGACTGTCAGTTGCCTTCTCTCACCTCAGACTTGCTGCCCATTTTTCAGGTTTTCTCCAGTGGTGTTGTACCAAACTTACTGGTATTCACAATATGTCAATTCTCTGTATTCTGATACCAATCTCATACCAATATTCAAGTAAATGAGCCTAATACATACTACAGTAACTGCCACATAGGCACTAGTGTTGTTTTGTGTTCGTGTGGAAAATATATTAGTCAAACATACTGAACTACTGTAACAAAGCTTAAGCAATTAAATATCAGCATTTAAATTATACCGATTGACAAGTAGGGCCTGTTGGATGAAAGTGCAAAATATTGGCCGATATTGAATACTGGTGAGTGATGATTCAGTTAAGGGCATTTTTGCTTGGTTAACATGTGTTTAAACTTTGCAGCCACACACACAGGACCTGGCAACACTGATTAGTTTTGAACAACTAAATACAATAATACATGTAACAACTATGACCTGAGATAAACAAGCTGTATACTGCATGCTAGTTGAAGCTGGACCAAAACGCTGAGAAGCCTTCTCCTGCATGCTCTAAAATATTGATCATATAAACACTCTTTTTGTTTAGTCCCTCAACAGAAAACCTGTGTGTACCATGAGCTATCCAGATTTCTTCCATTTTCAAATTTTAAGTACTATTGACTTTGACCATTAAGAAAGCAAACTTGTTCCACTTGCAGTGCACCTTTAAACACTGCACAGTACAGTAAGTGAAACCATGGAGGTAATTTGCACCATCTCCCATGTAGTACTTCCATGGTTAAATCATTTTGAGCTTTTACTGACAAGCAACATTGACAAATCACTTCAAAACTGCTTTTTTGGAGCTACATATACTGTACCCCAAAACCCAAAAATATAAAATGGAAAACCTTGTAGCCACAACATAAAAGCTGGTCATGATCCGTATCTTACAATTAGGTCAGGGTCTAAATGCAACACAATCCAGTCATTCCTGAGGACACTGCACCAACCTAAGTGCAACCCAATACACCTCAGCATCAAACCCCAGTCAGATCCCATAAAGTTACAGAAAGTGCCCCACTATGAATCCTGCTCGATGTACACGGGTTTTTCTCCAGGTACTCCAGCTTTCCTCCTGCTTGGCAAGGCTTGCCATCAAAATCGGTTGCCTAGCCGACTGAAGCACCCTTGGGGGAACCAGTTAAAGGCATTTTCAAGTGGCATTATACAAGGGTCTCATGTGAAAGAGAAAAATTTTCCAGTTCATGCCCTCCAAACCCAGTACCAATACTCTTTTCCCAACTCGAGATATCTCATATTAAATAAAGAGTCTTATTTTTGTCAAAAAATACAGTACCTCCAGTTCTCATCAAGGTCACAGATTGTTACGGAAAGTGGGCACGTTCCCTCAGATTCCCTTAATTTTTCTTTATAATTGAATGTCCTGTTTGTCCTTGATATTTGATACTGTTGGAATGTTTCAATATGTTTTCATACATGTAGATGTAGCATAAATCTACACCATATGTAGGGCATAACAAACAAAGTTGCTAATTATTCCCTACAGCAGCATTAATATCATGAAGAAATTCAATTCTATGTCACATTAATGTGCCCAAATGACATCACAGATTTCCCATAATGCACTTCATCTTGAGAAAAAATTGCATTTCTTTGAAAATTGTTATCTTTCAAACGCTTGAAGCTATTGAGATGCGGTTTTTACCTCCTAAAAGAGAAATTTTTTCTGCATTTTTTTAGCTTACTGAATTTTGTCTCTGGAAAATCCCTTTAACTAGGCGGCTTTGCTTTGCTCTGATTTCATCCACTAACTCAACAGTTCACATGGAGGCTGCCATTTTGACTTCAACAATCCTGACTTGATTTTCACAAAGCTTCCTCATTGGCTATCCATACAAATAATGTGAGAACCCAGCCCTTACAAGACTGAATAGTAACTGACTCCATGACAAATATCAAACATGTTTTACATTCATCAATTTAAGGAGATGAAACTGGTGACCCCTCTGCTTTCCATTTCTAGTCCCATTTGTGTCAGGTCAGTGTGTGCCTGCCTGTATCTGTACTGAACCAACTTAAGTTCATCAATTGGTATGTACAGTAAACCTGACACCATTGTAACGTATGAGTATCTCAGTGTCTCAGTATCTTGAGTATCTCAAGTCAGGTAACTCACCTCCAGTCAGGGTTGTAATGTTAACATCATTTAAAACAATGCTACTGTAAATCTACACGACTCTGTGCCGTTGGAGTAAAAAAAAAAATTTTGATAGCACAACATTTTGAAGTGTATAAATTAGAACTGCCATTTTGGAGTGATTACTGACTTTGCTACTGTGCACTCTTGACTAAAAACAATCAACTTGCTCTGATGGTTTACTGGACACCTCCGATAAATCACAGTTCAGTTGTTTAGAAGTACTCCAGCATATTGTTTCTTTTGCAAGTTACCTAATGGGAATATTAGTAGATTAAGTTGTAATTAATGTTATGAAATCTGCCCAGTATGCAAACCCAGTTTCAGTTTTTAATTCAAACATAGCCTATCAAAGATCTAAGTTCTAGTTCTTAGGGCATCACTCCACAATTACTATTGCACTATTTAATACTTAGTGTCCCAAAAAAAGTCTTAGACTTAAAAAATAGTAATCTTAAAAGGTGAAATTCAGTTTAGAAATATGTCAGAGAGATTAATCTTGGACCTTACCTGCTTCAATTTCACAGTGTGGGTTACGTCCTGTAAATAGTACGATAGTTAGAGTAAAAACTGGGTGTATTTAAAGAAATTGAATGAGCAACTAAGAAATGAATTATGGTCTAATCTTGAAACAGCATTGGACAGCATACAGAAGCAGAAACACTCACTTTAAAAATTAAAATAGTAGCAAATTTGACAAACCATCTACATGAGGTCAGTGTTCTAGGATAAAGGTAAGGTAACGGTGAGAGAATTAGGGTTTCGTATGTTAGAAAAAGGGTAAAGGAAGCAGGCCAACTTGGTCCCAAACCAACTCGCCCCAGCCAACACTGTCCTAAGCCAACTCTGATGTCAATTATAAGCATTGGAAGCTGTTTAAAAGTGGGGGGGTTGTAAGTGTATGTTAGTGACCAATGTCCTGGGGAGGGGTCTTGGGGGAGGGGGTTCCCCCTACCCATTGGAAAATTTTTGACTATTTACAGTGCCATAGAGGCAAAATGGTGCAAGTTTTGACAAACTTTGGAGTAATTTTGTTCCTTTGGAAATTTTTTGACTATTTAAAGTGCCCTAGATGCAAAATGCTGCAATGTTTGACAATCTTTGAAGTAATTTCTTCTTATTCAATGCCATATTTTGGCAACATGTCATCAAAAGTGGGGGGGGGGTGAAACAAGGCTTTTGCCCCCCACCATCGAGAGTGGAGGGGCGGTCGCCCCCTCTGCCCCCCTTTTCCTATGCCTATGCATATTATTTAAATTTCTTTTTCCTGAAAAATCAAGTTGCCTGAAAAATTTCTCCTTAGTCACACATACTGCACTTCCGATAGTAGTTGATCATTTAGTGGGGATATAATATATTTTATCCATATATTATGAATGAGAGTGATAAGCTGAAGATTATACCATAGTTTCAACTTTGATGGATGGTTATCATACTTCTCATTACGTCAACAGTTAACAAAATAAACTAAACTTTTAGAAAGAAAAATTACAGGAAAGTAAGTTCTTGTATTCTAAATGTTGCATTTATGTAAAGATATGATACTGGGTTACTAAAGTGTGACATGCAGGGGAAAAATTGAAAATCACTAAAGCACACTTTTG
>WURT03053239.1:0-14171 GCA_009936505.3 Holothuria glaberrima
TATATATATATATGAATGGATGTGTTTATCTGTCAACACTTAGCTTCCAAAAGCATCAGTTAGCTGACCCGCGTGACCTTGTAAGACCCCGGTACAATCAGCGGGCTATCAATGATTGAGTCTTGGAATTATACGTAAAAATATAAAACACTGTTGCAGGACACTTTCGCGTATCTTTGTGTTTAACATGGTGTAAATTATGGGATCAAGGGCGCTATTTAAATAGGCAATCCACATGCTCCAAACTTCAACGGCGTGCTTTGGCTCTGTTTCATGGCGGCAGGAATGAACGATGAAATAAGGAGTCCAACAAACCGTGGTCGTCAAAACGAGCAACACACCTAAGAAAATATAAAACAAAAATCATTTTGCATCAGCTTTTGTAAACAATGTTCCATTAGGTGATACACAATAATTGCTAATTTTTTTTTCTCCTTTTTTCTTTTTTGTTCTCCAAAAATTGCTCCTCGTGGTTAGAAACTGAGCCGTAAAAATTCATCTGACTCTAACTCTTTGTTAGAGTTATTTCAGAAATGAGATATGTTAAAATTCTAGTTAAAGGAAAATGTAAATTTCTGATACTTCCAACATATGACAGAGTAGTGTTTACGTCACAAGTTTCCATCAATATGAGAAAGTAGCGTATATCATACAAGCCATGGAAATGCCTAATTTGCATAATAACATAGATGTACTTGTAAAACTTTATTACCGGATATTGCCACCTGTTTGTCACGTCTTCGAAATGATTTCTTCATTTTCTGTTTGCTTCTCTTCTTCTCAAAAGACTTAAACTTCATTTCAAGTTGTTGTTTTCTCATTTCGGAATCAATATCTCGTGAAATGGAAGATATGGTATCCCCAAGTGAAGGCTCAACATTCGAGATTTCATCTCCGTCGTTTGGAAAACGCGATTCTGACTCCAACTCTCCTGCTCTTCTACCTGGTGTTAAATGAAGGCTCAGTCTAGAGGAGGATTGCTCATGTTTCACGTACCTTTCCACCATGTCAGCACTCCTCTTTATTTTTAAAGTGATAAGAAAGTAGCAAATGACCATTGTAGGTATAGTAATAACATATATAAAAGAGATTCCAATGGTGTAGAACACACACGAACCTTTCCACGAAGGGGAGCAGTGATGAGTACCAGGGGTGTATACATTTCTAGAGTCGCCACTTATTGTTGAACTGGCCAACAATATAGCTGTCAACCACCCACCAATCAACATCAATGCTATGTTACGTTTTTTCATGTCAGTTGTGTTGAAAACTACGATGCCAAGGCAACGACAGATGGAAATTAAGAGGACAGCTGAAAAATTCCCAAAACAACCAAATAAAGACAGCACTCCATGCACCTGCAAAAGATCCAATGACCAAAATTAATACTTCACTGTTTAATGGTAAAATTAAAATTTCATATTCAAAAATAACACGATAAATTTGGAGGCATTAATTCTGCGTCGTACTAAAATAAAGGTCGTTAAAGTGTACCTTAAGTTGAAAAATTCCAAAATATATGTCACAAAGCTTGAAACTGCATCCAAATAGTCCAACTCCCATCTTCACAGGACATTCCTGACATGAGATATAAAATGCTGAAGCTTGTTCAATCAATTGCGCAATTGCTAGATTGCGCGATTATTTGTGACGTCTTTCTTGTACTACTCAAATTACTGTTTGGTTTTTCTTTCCTTTTTCCAAAAACACTGCACCTTGTGCCAAAATCTGATCACTGTCTAACTTGAATAGGGTGACTTGGCTATATAAGCCCTCTTAGCACAACATACTATGCAATGGAATAGTAAGTGTTTTCAATGTCGAATAAACATCTTTATTACAGAAGGGAACAAAAGCAGGTAATGTGAGTTGTTTATGAAGGATGTCACAAATTATTGAGCAATCCACTATTTTAAGTTAAGTGAATAAAGTTCAATATTAAATCAGCAACCGAGTAAGCTATAAAAATGGTTGCTGGGTAAATGAAATTCATTTTCCAACCTCCGTCTAAAATATATATTCTTGTAATTCTAGACTTTATTTCCACCTTAGTTAAGTATGGATAAGTATGGTTTATCATGGGTTTGTTTGACTTGAAGGCAGGGAATAGGCAAGCTGGACTTTGCAAGCAAAACTGTGCATACTTCTAGACAGCCCTTCAGCCACACCAGGCATTTTGGGGGAGACGTACAAAATAAATTGAGGAAATGGTTATTTCTAGTTTTCTGGGGTGAAACGTTTTTTCTGAGAGGAGCCACCCTGCCCCTCCTTGGCTAAACACAGTGCTCCTTGGTAGATTGTATTTCAAATTTAACACAGGAATGTTCACAAAAATCCGATCTATACTTACCCCACATAGAACTGGGTGACACAAGAGATAACCCGGAGAGAAAAGATCGATAACGCTAAAAGGCATACTTCCGAGTGACGTGATAAGATCCATTACAACGAGGTTAAGAACAAATACATTATGGGAACATCGACGGAGAACAGGGGTACGCAAAATGGCTACCATCACAGAGAAATTTACAAAGTTAGCTACTAACATTATCAACAAAAGAGAAGACAACTCTAATACAAAATAAGCTGTATGTCGATGATACATGTAAGCATTTTCTACAGAATAGTTGGCAAACCACTCTTCCTGTTTTTTGCAAAACATCTTGTCAATATATCTAGCCTATGTTGACGATTTGAAATATTCCGTTCAGTTTTAACGATTCCGTAGCTTACAGGATTCAGTTCCTCGCTCTAACTCGATCAGTGGGCAAACAAAAACCTGCGTTTGTAAACTGATATGACAACTCATGTCCTTTACTTGTATTACAGCAAAAATAAGACGTTCTCTGCATCTTCCTTTGGCTCACTAACGATCAGTTTTCTTTGATATATTGAAGTTCTTCAGCTAAGATTGTAAAAGTCATCGTCAATACTCCAGCGCCATCAGCTTGGGTGTGACATTTGCTTTTTTCCAGTGAAACCAGAATCCGGTTAGAAAAGGGGACAGATCACAATTTTACGGCAGAGAGCATTAATGAATGTACTTTGGTCCCATCAAAAGGTGTTTAAATATGAAATTAGAATCTGAACAAATATTGAGCCATAAAATTGTCATTTTTACATATTTAACCATAATTTAATTCGCCCTATGGAAAGTATTTGAAAGAAATGGTACAGAAGTTTATTTGCAATGGTTTGATCTGTCAATTTTTTTGCATCTTCGAACGCTGTTCAAAGCGTGCTGCGGTTCACTTAATGAGAAGCTATTTCAACGAAATTATGCCGACAAGGCGGTAGCATGAAACTATGGCAAACATCATGTGACAACAACTTTGTTTCCTTCCAACCGTGCTTTCTAACTTGATTGATTATGAACGATTCGCGGATTACTCTTTTTTTGTGAGCTTGTGCGAGAACATTCAAAATATTAGCCAATGAAAAGGAAGTCACACACTAGTCAACGAATGTATCGCAAATGATCTTAGGGAAAAGTAAACAAGAAGCAGAAAATTGAATATGATACAGGGGCGTAGCTACTGCCTGAGTGGCTGCCCCCAATGTTTGTTAGCCCTCCAAAAATGATTGTGTCCTAATAAAATGTGTAATAATTAAGGACGGCAGTCAATGTCGTGACCCCACCCCCACTCCCATTTGAGACCTAGGTCTCCTTAAAATTCCATCCTAGCTTCGCTCTGATGTGACAGATTATTAACTATTATGCAAGAGTTCTGATAACATTTACCACAATGTAAAGGTAGTTTTAAAAGTTTTAAAGCTTTTTCCATTCTCACTGTTCAATTAATGCATGGGGTAGACCATATAATACTTAGGGATACACTTACTCGGGTTATGATCCCTTATTATGTTGATGTTGAAGACGTTGACGAAGCAATTGGTCATTAATTGTAAAAGGTTGATCATGAGTTGTAATAATTCGTACATGCCTACTGTAATTCGAAGGATGTGTCTATACATTTGAAATGTTTCCCTTTATGGTTGATAATTCAGCCGTTGAAGTAGTTGTTACGAATATATTATAAACTCAAGCGTTAACGATTCAAGACTTATTTTAGCTCTAAATGTGTCAATTTAGCAATCAAACACTAGGCCTACATGTTCAGCAATTACATGTGCTTTACTGCAGAACGTTTAGTGTTTGATACTAGTGTTTAAGACAAAAATGTTTAAAAAAGAAGCAAACAACGTTTAGAAATATTTTAAATTCCCAAACACAACTATATACCTCTGTCACTGACCCATCCGTCCAATGAAAGGTGTTCTACAAACATCGAACACTGCAAATCTTCTAAAAGTTTCATATTAACAACTATATTTACACCCGACCAGGAATCGGCTGGAAAATTTCATTGAACACTGTAGTTGCCCACAATAATTTCTCTTTTTTTTTTGTTCTTGAAGTTGAATAAGCTTACCGGATATTAGCAAATAACCAGGGTAACGTTGTCTTAAGACTTTGTTGTCTGGTACACCATGAAGAAAAAATCAATCAATTTTACCCATTCCCTTACCATTGCCAGTAGCTTTATGTGCATATTTATTGCTACTTGCAAAACCCACTAGTTACATTTAGTCTTATTCCCTTTTGCTCATTTGTATGCAATATTCGTCTATTGCGAATATCTCTAGGTCCCATAGTTATACAAAGTGGTTTTGTATTTAAAGTTTATAAAAGTCTAAAATTACAAGACTACATATTTTAAAAGTTGTAAAATGAATATCGTTCATTCAACACCAGTTTTTATATCTTACATGCTGAGATATAAAATGTTGAAATTTATTCACTTTATTTGAAATAGTCGATTGCGTAATAATTTATGATGTCCTTCTTGTACAACTCCCATTACCTGCATTTTTTTCTTTTGAAATTAAAATTTACGTATATACCTAGTGGGTGGAGTTAGCTTGGTGGTTGAGTGCACTGCCTTGCACACTGGAGGTCACAGGATCAAATTCCGGTGAAACCACTTGGGAATTTTCTGGGAACTAAAATTTACTTGTTCAACGTAGCTGTTCACAGTGACGTTGAGGGAGTTTAAATTGGCGAATTTTAATTGGGTATCTCATTGTCCGTTTCAGAACGTTGTCCGACTCAGGAAGTTGTGAGCTCTGTTCGGTTCAGCTGTTGAGCAGTGGTACAGAGCAAGGAACCTCCACCCCTCCCCGCTCCGTCGCATGGAGGTGTTGCAGGATTGGGAGCGATTAGTACACGCCTGCCCCGTTAACCTCTGAGCACTAGTCGAAAAGAGAGGGCGAATCTCGCTGGTGTTCATCCACGCTCACTCTGGAATAGGGTCTTCAGTGAGCCAATTGGCTTCCTGACCCTCAAACGTTAAACTTAAACTAAATATGACCTTGAAATTTAAGACAGCGATCAAATTTTTCACAAGGTGCAGTGGTTTACGAAAGAAAAAAGAAAAACAAAGACGGTAATTTGAGTAGTGCAAAAATGTCATTACTATTTATTGCACAATTTGCAATTAAAACTAATTGAATACGCGTTAACATTTTATACCTCACCTCAGGAATGTCCCTTGAAATGGGAGTTGAACCATTTGAACTCACTTTTCGGGCATACCGTATATATTTGAAATTTTACACTTTAGGTACAGTTTAAAAGCTTTGATTTTCACTTTACTATCGGCAACAAGTTACAAATTAAAGCTTTGTTCCATGTAAAACCCCATCGTTAAGGTAAAAAGACACGTACGACACGTACGGCACGTACGGATGAGGTTACGTAGGTGTCTTTTGTGTTTTCGATCCATATAGGTACAAGAAAACCTCGTTTTCCATGTAAAACCCCGTTGTTCACGCACGGATGAGATTGCTTAGGTGTTTTTATGGTATCGATTCATATAAAAAATGCAGTCCTTTGATTCCTTCACAGTATATATATATATATATACATATATATAAATAAATAAATACACACACATATATATATATATACATATATATATTTCGAGGAGCAATTAAAGATTCAAATTATTGAACCTTTAAAAACCTTCTAGAATTAGCAATTTGTCTTGCCAATAGTGAGGTCGTATCCAATCAGTGGTCTTATTGCAAGTTCTCGGATCCCTGTGAGCATGGTCCTGCAGTGTTCACTCAAGGGAACCTTGGTCACGCCCATTAACTTAAGTACCTGAGTGAATGGTCTCATCATCATGTTAACTAGAAGACGATCACAGAAGTTCATATGGGACACCTCCTATTGTCTGAGTTTCAATGTTACCAGTTCTGGGATGTCATGCCCGAAGGAATTAAGAGACTAGGCTGCAATCAATTTATAAAAGAATTACAGCGTTCCTCCGAATGAGCAAAAGAAAGGAAGAGACAGACTGAAACGAGTCCTAGGGTTGTTAAACGCTGTGAAAGTATCGTACAACACTTTTACATAGAAGGGTTCAGTGTCATTAAATACAGTTATACAATAGGCTTTTCTCCACATGCTGAATGAAGTGGATCAAATGAGATTAGAATAAATTAAAGTTTGACGATGAAACTCCATCTAATACCATCTCCCAGATCGGACTGACTGCAAACCTTGAAATCATTAAAAGGACGCACAATAGATGTCCTGTAAGTGAGTTATAAAAGCACTTACATTTAATAAAACAAGACCTTAATCATCCAGGGTGTGTAATGTGTATATGTCAATATATGCCACCTAAATGGCTTAGAAATAGATTGCTTTCAGCTATCAGTGGTCTTTTTGGTATTTTGAAACACAATGCAACAAGCCAAGAGATAGCCATATTTAAGTCCGCGATTTTCTGGGGAGTTGGGGACCACCTGCATTAATCTTACACATTCATATGTTAACCTGTACCAACCCCCACTTAAGAGGATTAAATTGCTGTTTTGAAGTGTGCACGCAGAGAAGTTTTCCTTGAGAAAATGTCCTATAATAACAAAATACCTCATTGCCTTAACAACGGCCTGTTATGTGCAATACCTAATACATGTAATCTCTGAGAAGCCTGCAGAGTATAATCAAGCAAGTATGACATGTTTGTTCAGATTTAATTCAGTTGAAAGTGTCTGAGACTGAGTGTCCGAGACTGACTGATGAAATGAACTTGTTGCAACTTACATGAGTCTCAAAATTGCATCTATCAATCACTGTGTTTACAACGTTTCATCTTTTATCTAGTTTATTTGTACAGCATTTACATCGCCAGTCAACCCAAGCATTTAATGGATTACTAGATACCTGGCAATCATTATTTCAAGACAAAACTCAAGAGAACCATTTCCGCCGCTTCTCCTTAGTTCTTGTTTTATGTACAAGTCAGTTCCTCAGACAGTTAGTTCCTTGAGTGATTATTAGGTTGAAATCGAGCACAATACCAGAGGTAAATATATCACTACAATGATAGGCATAGGCGTACGAGGCGGGAGCAGGAGACAGACTGCCCTCCCCAAAATTTCTGAGGTCGAAAATTCGGGCAGGAAACGACAAAAAATCGGGCACAGAATAGGGGAAATTCCGGCAAAGATGAAGTAAAAGAGAAAAGATTGGCCAAATTTTCTGCTGTGTTCCCGAATTTTTGATCGAATACCCGAAAAATGTGCAAAAATTTTCTCTCGCTTCTCGCGTATTTAGTGGTTTGGTAGTCGGGCAACTTTTTGAGATTCGGGCAAACAATTGTCTGCCCCCCATATAAGAAGAGTTCCGTACACCTATGATGATAGGCGACAAGAACGAAAGAAAGGGTATATCATCAGGTCAACGTATTTGTCAGGATATATGTCAATACACTTGAAAGCTGCAGGAGATGACATTACCACTGACTGATAGCTAGAAAAGCCATGCGCAGAGGGTAATATGCCCTCAACCCATTTTGTGTACAGATCCGGTTGCATACCTGCCAATTCATTAAACTTACCCCTCTCTCCCCCATATCTTATAAATGAGAAGACTTAAAAAACCCAAGCAAATAAAAATTCATTTACATTAATAAAGAACAAAGACGATTGAGGGACGTACATTGCGTTCAAAGAGAATCATGATGGCTTATAACTTCCGTGTCATGGAAGTTACACTTTTATCGGTCACCTATGTTGTGATACTCACCGGTATTGTGACATGAAATACTCCCAGGGTATCAAGATTATGATTTTTAAAATTCAAAAGCAAAATTAGTTCGCAAGACTGGCCCAAATTCTGATCGAAATGTGAATAAACTTCATATAAATTAATAAAGCTGGGAGAGAGGAACATCACCAGGAGAGCGTGGAGTTGTATTAAGGAGAAGATTGCAGTAAAACAGGAAATATGACAAAACTGTAACTGACTGTTGCAAAGTCTTAGTATCGTAGTCTTTACTGATATGTGGTAAAATAAACATTTTGTTGATATTACACGACAATACATTCCAAAGTCATTGCGAATGCCTTATTAGTCAAAATTCCAGATGCTAATGCAATGGGGCAAGACAATGCGTTCTTTGTGGTTTCGAGTTTTAAATTTTCCAAATCAAGTATGGTCGCAAATCTATTTTGACTTGAATCCAAGTCGATAACCGATTTAATAGTTTTACTACTCATCTTTTGAACACTGTCATAGGAATAAAGAACGTAATACACCGTCGTTTATCAAAGATAACCTCGGGAAGCTTTTCTTATTGGAGGTGAGAAGAGTTAATGTGACTAAAAACGACATTAAATTTTTGACAAACTTTATAGTAAAATCAGGTTTCCAGCATACAGTATTCAATTTACAGTCTTTTGATTTTGTCTTAAGCTGCAATGTTTACGTCGTAGCCTGCTGTGGGACGTAATCAGGAAGTTAGTTTAGGATATAGCAATTTGTTACTCAAAGATAACAAATTCATATCAGGGTCGTAGCTTGGGCGAAATCTCTGGGGCCGGGAAAGTTAATGACACTTGCTAGGTGAATCACTAAGTTGGCGTGCCTACAGATATAGTTGACACCCGGGAGAATCCTTCCTTTTTCTCCCGTGCATGTGTGCCAACCTGGGGGGATGGTGCTGAGGGGAGGGGTACAAGTAAAGCCTGGGCTCGGTATAAGGCCTGGCTATCGTTTGCAAAGCCTTGAACAGATTATCTCTAAACAAACTGTCTTTTTAAAGTGACCTTCTTTCCACTTTGGCTGGGCGTAAGTCAAGAGGTGCTCTCAAAGAGAAGGGGATGAAACGCTCTATATAACACTCTACACTCTAAGAAATTTTTGTCTTCGTGAGATGGCTTGGATGATAAATGGTGCTATTCTTGTACAGCTTCTTAAAAAGTAGAATTTAGTGATTATGTTCTATTAGTGATTATGTTATATTTAGTTTCGGAAGGCTCGGTGTTGAAATTGAAGGGGATTTTTGCCTCGGGGGAGGGATGACACCCCTAACCTTTGAGAAAGTTTTCTTGTTCTCAGCTTTCCGAGATCTAAAATGATGTTATGTTTGAGAAAGCTTTGGACTGATAATATGATATGAAATGTTAATTATGTATTGATTTTTCGGCCACGGCATGGCATCTGTGCAAGGCTGGTAACCTGTGCCGGCTTCCCCCTAGCGCCCTTAGTACGCCATTGGGGAACCATCATCGGCTGTCGCTTAGCCGTAGTGTAAGTCTGCCAGAAAATATTCGTCCGAAATGTCTCCCAGATGAGGGGGATGACACATTTAAGACCTTAAAAGTTGCATTTAAATATTCTTTACTTTTAGATTTCATGGTTTAGAAACAAGCTCATAATTCAAAAAAAAAAAAAAAAAAAAAAAAAAAAAAAAGATAGCTGTGATTTAACGGGAAAAAGCTTTCATCCCAATTTTGATGAGTGTACCCGGGTATCTTATTTCATGAATGACTTTTGAGGATCATGTTACAACAAATTTCTCATTAAGTTGGGAAATTCACGTATAGAGTAACTCCTTGCTTTATCTTGACAATGCAATATTTATGTTATATCACAAAAGATACTTAAAGTGAAATAAGAAGACATTTGTGAGATTTAGTAGTTGTCTCAAAATAATTTTGCGGCGACTACTTACGCCCTTAAAAAAGTTATTAGTTGCATGCTAGGCTGTCGGCTGGTTGTATTCGTCCCACGTACGACTTTATCTCGTAACAGGAAGGAAAAAAGTGGATTACACCGGTCAGTAACTCTGAGCTCCATGTAAATATCTCTTTTGACAAAAACATCTTCTTTTACTCCGTAAAGGCAGACGATATTTTGTCAGCTGATCAAGCCTATGGAGTCGATCGGTGACACGTCACTTCCCCATGACAACAATGTGTTAGAGCATTGGCGCAGGTCCTGGTGGGGACAGCGAGACGCGTCCACACCAACTTTTTCAGTGGTGGGGACATGATATACCGTGTCCCCACCAATTTGTCTAGAACAAACGCTGTATTTCGAATTCACCTGCATTGAACTTTGGCGCAGTTTGATCAAGCTTTGTGCAAATGATATGCTATAAAATACGAGGATTATTTCAATTGACCCTGTTTTGAGTGAATTCTCCGCTGTCTCATAATCTACACACGAGACTGGTAAATTGTTGTCAGCAAAACGGACTGAGTGCGACCAAAATAAGCCACATACACGGAGGAAAGTAAGTAATAAACTGGGCCTTACAATCTGCTATACTACAGTACACTTTTCATCGTACTGTGAGAGGTATGGAGTCTACGCAGGAGAGGTTCTACGGGGGCTGGGGGCGAAACTTTTCCTAGCTCCCCAAAAATTGCGGAAAATTTTATATAGGCTAGTAGTGGTGAAGACAGAGATATGTTCTGAAAGTATTCCAATTGGCTCTTTATTAGGCCCGAAGGCGATAAGTTCTGTAGCAATCCTTTCTATTACTACTACGCGCACATTCATCTTCAGTTCTATCTAGCTGTAACGCACGGTTCCACAAATTGTTATTGCGTGTCGTCGTGATTCTAGACAAACAGGAAAATGCATTCTCGCGAAGTTCCAGCTTCTTTTTCCTGTCTTTTGGAAGATTTTCTCTTTAGCCTAACCACCGTGGCAAACATATATTGTAAGAAAAAAGGTTTTTCAGTTTCTTCGGGGAGCCTTAACTGGTGAGATAAAGGATATAATCCCCGACGACGACCATACATTCGCACCATCAAATATCTTGGTTTGCTTTGAAGTAGGGCAGATTCTTATTTAATACCCCAACTTTTCCAATTTTTTTTAATGAAATAAAAAGTATGAAAAACCTTTTCAATGTAACCTCATTTTTTGACGGCAAAGCGCGCCTTATACTTCGAGTTTGATATCTCTTTGGTAACCATTGCATCTGTCGAGGCTTAGAGTAGCTGTCCCCCAGTCAAGGCACCACCTCTGGCTGAGTTGGCATGCAATTTTCCCTTTGACAATGAAGTATTCCATTCCAAATTTGGGCGCGCTTCACCTTGTATCACTTATGAACATCATACCGTTAGGACAAAGGATCAGGCTGGTGAACTTTTCTAGCACAAACTATAGGTGTACTCCCAAACTTAGAAGCGGGTATCAATGGGTTTTCATGTTGCTGTCTAATACTTTGAACACCATTCGTAACATGCCAATGATGACTTTATGGTTTGAATTTACTCGAAACACAAATTAATTCAAAAAATTCCTTTTCCGCCCATGATGATTGTACATTTCACCCTGTTGCAAGCTGTTTATGCAAATTTATGTTCAAAGTAAAGATGCGATAACTATGAAATGAATTGTCAACTGTGAAGAGTCTGGTGTATTCTCAGTGTCTTTCGGAGGTAATCCCAAAGCCCCATGCTAGGGCACGTTCCCATCGTATTAGTGTCTTAGACATTTCGGGGATTTTCCCTCAGTTTGGAACCACCAAAATCACGCTGAATCACACCAGGAACTTATGGTAGCCCATGGAAGCATGATCCCATCACTCCGAAAAAACACTCACTCTTCATCTACGCTTGCGGAGCTGAAGAAGCACCGTCATGAGCGTAGCCTTGTTCTGTTAGTTTGTGAAGCTTTCCACATATTCCACGTCTCTGTATCGCAAGAATTAAAAATTGGAAATTGCTGCCAGGGGAGGGGAGTTTTCGCGTACTTTGCGCGCACGTCTTAGTTCCGATTTCTTCAAGCTGTAGGGTTTGAGATGTCACCCCCTGTGTTTCCCGCAAACTACCATTATCTGGTGGCATCACTAGCTACAAATATAGTCTTCTTCGGTGTCCACTTTGCGGTACCGGGTACCCCCATGTCAGAATTAATGGCTACGGGCCTTCCCTCCGGTTTCACCACTGCCAATGACAACATAGACCCCCCCCCCCCCAAATAAAAAATTGTCCTTACAACCGCGCCTGTTTCTAGGATGAATATACTAGCATACATGAGCCGCATTCATGTAAGTCCATGTGGCTTAAATTACCACCAATTCTCGTGCTATTATATTTATGCACAGTTGTTAGATATAGGACGGATATCGCATTTGGGACAGTCTATAATTGTTTCCTTCTAGAGAACCCCAGACCCATCGTATACAAAAGTCTATACTTGGATTATTTGTCCCCTGATTTTTTTCCTGCAGACGCTCATGTACTTCCTCAAACTAAATTTCTAAGCCATGAGATCTAAACATTAAGGAGAATGTTTGAGGGAAATGGCCCAAGGTCTTCGAGCGACTATTTAATACAGTGTTGACTGACTCATTTATATAAAGTCGCTACGTCCATCTACCTACTATATATATATATATATATACAAATATATATATATATATATCGTGAAAAACTGTGAAGCTGGAAAATCTGGCTGAGGTGAAAAGATATATATATATATATACATACATACATGTATAGGTAGAGAGACAGCGACTGTTCGCTCAATGTACATATATTTGTATGCACAGTGTGCCGACAGGCGGGACAAAGTGTGCCCACATATCGCCCCGATGACTTCACTCATGCGCGAAGTCGGAGCAATGCGTGGCGATGCGGGAAGACAGCGGGAACTATGCGTGTCGTGCGTGACACTGCGCGACATTTCGGGACAACGCGGTACGGTAGACGTGAACAATGCGCGAACAATACTTAACCTATTGGTAAACAAGTGTTGCCATTGCGTGTCAATTTGTGCCAATGCGGCTCATTTTAGCTGTGCATTGCGTAAGCAGTGCGTAACTTATGCGTGTACCGTGCCCGAACAGGCCGTAAACACGGCTTCACACTCCGCTGCGTATCATCAAAATGGCACGTCTTGCCACGACGCATTACGCGGCATTGCGGGGACAAAAATCGTGCCAGTGTTAGGGTGGTATAAGAAGTTACAAGTCCCTGTTCAACCCCGTTTTGTGTGATTGGATTTTGTAGATTATACGAAGTTCGTCAACTTTTCTCGTTTTGCAGTCGGGCTAGTTACTCTTAAGGATGGCAAACTTAAGGTCAGATATGGAATGTTCCGGTGAATGGAATTGTTCAGTTACAGGGAGATCAGATGTACTACGATTGATACTAGATTTATGGTTATTAATTCGCAGCCTTAAAGTAGATTTCGTTTCCCCGATATAATTCCCCTTGTTGCAACGATTACATGTCAGGAAATAAGTTACATTAGAAGCGTCACAATCAGATTTACCCGGATATAGCTTAACGTTGACACCAGACACAATTATGGTGTTTGAAGTTAACGTAAATTTACAAACCAAACAACAAGAGTCACCACATTGGTTGTTACCTTGGACTGGGTGGCATGCTCTCTTTTCCTAGGGTGTTGTACTGTGAACGAGCAATGACTTTAAGTTAGGGGGTTATTTGAGGGCAAGAACTGGGGGTTAGACAATTTTTTCAACGGCAGGATGGCCAGTAGATTTTAGCTAGTTACCGCGACGTCAGTGCGTATTCACGGCGGCTGCCATGGGAAGTACGTCAGCGTGAATACGATGGTTGCTTAGTAGTACAAATTTCATACGCTACATGACGTCACAGAAAAAGAAATGAATTATTAAAAGCTTAACTTAATTTCAATCTGCACAAAGAAAAATGTGTAACTTCACAAAATTGTGTGGTGATTCTTTAATTAATAGTACCTCAGAGTAAGTTGACTATTAAATACACGTTGATTTGACTCATTTATAAATATATATATATATATATATATAGGTCGAAAGGTAAATAGTTGTACATTCGATCTTGAATTTTTATACCAATCCTAG
>WURT03053248.1:0-14170 GCA_009936505.3 Holothuria glaberrima
TCCATCATGTCAGCATGTTATCATGTTTTGTGTTAAGTCAAGCCCTTTCTGTAGGCTTTGGGTTCTGTGTTTGGGGTTCACACCATAACACGGCCAAGACGCTTCCAACAATGAGTAACAAGTCGGTACTGTTCACAATACCGGTTCTGGGTACCCAGTGGTACCGGTACCAAAATTTTGTGGTACCGCCCATTCCTATAGCGTCCGGTCCCATTAAGTTTTCCAGCTTTCCCCCGAACAATTGAAGTTCTGCCCGAGTGTCACATGACCAATTTGCACCACGGTTATCTCCTGTTTTTTACAGTTGAGTTGTGTTCAAATTCCCTGTTAGTCTTTGTCAGGAAGTTGCCATGACTACCCCCTAGTCATATTTCATTTTCAGCGTTTCACCACAAGGCAGAGTGGACAAATCAGCACATTATTTGGCTGACTGATTACAAATTCAGCTAAAAACTGTAACCGCACCAAACACATAACGGTCCAGTTATATTGCATTTTCCATATGCTGCCATGTTGGGAGAACATGTGAAGAGTTTTTAATGTTTTATGCAGTATGCAAGTAGGCATGCCAACCCAGCGGCAGACTGAGACTTTCCTTCACCCCAGGCATTACTATTTTGGAAGCCTTCAAAAGCACATTCAGGATTTTATAGAGGGTGGGGAGAGGGGGAGTGGAGGTGCGTGGGTGGAGAAAGGTGAGGGGTGGGTAATGGGGAAGGGGAGGGCGATAATTCAGACTGATCACAAAAATCGCAGCTATGGTACTACCATCAAATATATGAAGCCTCAAAGTGTGGGGGATGGGGGGTCATGGTAAATTTAAATTAGACTTAAATCATCCTGCCATCTTCTAGTGATCATATAACTTTGTAGTGGAGCACTGGAAACATCTCAAAAAGGAAAGTAATGCTGGAATTACTAGTCTCCTTTGCCTCCCCCCCCCCCCACACTCGTTACGTGCCTGGCTTTCTAGACTCAATGACTACATCTTAGACCCCAAGAAATCTTTGTGCTCACACAAAATTTTCAGTTCGTTTTCTCCCTCTTGGGTTATCTGCCCCTTGCTACACCTATAAACATTCAAAACTGTTTTTTCAAAACATTCCAAACGAAATTTTATGACATACTGTTTTCCCTCCCATTGATCATACAGCATGTTACAACCCTGCATTTGTATGGCCGTGGTCATCAGGTCTAAAGGTCAAAACCAATCAAGCACAAGATAATCTCATTACACACTTGGGCTGGCCACTGTGCTTAGCAAACAATGGTCAACTGGGGAAGCACTGACAGGAGATTTTCCCAATACAATGGACACCTTTGTTAAAGACTGTTGATTTGTTTCTTTGTGATCAGATGGAAGGAAGAATAAGTCTGCTGCATAGTTTTTACTGGAGGAGTTGAACCCTATGCTTTCTTGCTGATGTAGTGAACTGTTCATTTACATATAAAATTAACTTGTCCAGCAGACAAGCTCAAGGAGAAAAGTGATTGTCTAAATGCAAGTTTTACTGGTCTCAAGCGATAGGGCGAGTGTTAAAATTCAGCCTTGTAGACTTGCTACAAGTGGTAAATGGCTTCACTGTTGATGATATGAATGACTATCTCAAAAAGTGAACATGATACAGGGTTCCCAGTATTTCATGAAACAAAATTCCCTGAAAACTTGAATTCCAGGAGATTTTTGTGTCACATGAAGTGCCCAGAACATGGTGTGGACACCTTACTGCAGGAGTGAGTAAATTGAACAACATTATGGATTGGGTTACAAAAATAAACTAACACTAGGGCCTGATACATGCACATGTCAAAATCTCAGAAAGATCATCTTTTAGTAAGTGTTCAAATTCCCTGAGTTTTCCCTAATATTTGCTGTTTTTCTCAAATTCCCTGTCTGGAAAATGTAAAAGTCATTTTCCAGGTTTTCCCTGATTTCCAGACTTGCTGGGAACTGCTTTCACTTTACTTGAGACCCTTTTTATCTCCCAGAATGAATACCACCTACATAGAATATCATGAATAAACATGAATATTATATCATGAATAAACATGAATATTATATCATGAAAAAACATGAATTTCCTCTGAAGCTCACCTGTCAGGTCAACAGATTTGTCATCGCATGTTTCTCTTCCTTCTAAACCAACAGCATCTCCACCATTATCTAAAGATTCCACCATCCCTGGTTTGGTTTCAATCCTTGGTTTCCCTGTGGAAAATAAATCAAGCATTAGCTTTCAGATTTATTGGAAATGAAGTGTTAAAGAAATGCCTTCTAGAGATACTCTCTCCAAGCAGTTCTCATGTTTTTCACAGCTTGCCCTCTGCTGACCCCAAATGACTATTGTCCTCCACAACAAAACAAGCAGAACGCCCTAAGGCTTTAGAGGTTCCTTGCCAAAAGGGGGGGGGGGTGCTTTGTTACACAGAGGTTCATATCCTTCAAATTTATACTTCTATACTACATCATTTTTACAATGTTAACAATTTGACCACAACTAACCTCACACACAACCTTTGAACACTAATAAACTTGAACAAAAAATAAAAAAAATATGCCTTCAAAGAGAGTTGTCTGTGCTTTCTCCCTTGTAAATGTCATTTTACACAGTTCAGTTTTTGACCTCTGTCAACCTCAAATGACTTGTGACCCCCAACAAAAATAATACAGCTTCTCCTCTCAACATGACAAATTTATATTGAGAGAAGGTAAAGTGTCCTTTATACAAGCTTCCTATCTCAATATATCGTGTTAACAAGGTTTTCTGGGTTTGACCCACATGCAGTGAAACCAGGCGACCAACTTTGACCCTCACCACAACAATAGGGTTCTTCCTCTCACCATAAGGCATCTACACATTCAGTATAAAATCTATCAAGCTTCCTGCCTCAAGATATCCTGTTAACAAGGTTTGGAGGGTTTGACCCCTGGTAACCTCAGATGACCTTCGACCTCTACCAAAAACAATAGTGTTCTTCCCCTTTATACCATAAAGCATCTACATACTACAATACCATAAAGCATCTACATACTATGTATGAAATTATCCAAGCTTCCTTCCTCGAGATATCGTATCAGAAGGTTTTCAGGGTTTGACCCCAGTTACCCCAGATGACCTTAGACCTCCACCATAAACAATAGTGTTCTTCCCCTCACAGTAAAGCATCTACAAGGTGTTCTCTCACCTAGATTAAAATTGCAACAGTCTCTTGTATGGCCTGCCCAAAAGGCAAATCCAAAGGCTTCAGAAAGTCCAAAATTTTACTACTAGAGTGATATAAAGTGGTATCAATTATCACCAACACATTACCCTTACTTTAAAAAGCTTGCCCTGGCTACCAGTTGATTAGAGCATGGAAGTACTACCTCCGAGGTAGTACTTCCATGATTATAGTATACAATTCAAAATTCTCTTTCTGGTGTACAAATCTTGTTGTGGACAAGCTCTTTCTTATCTTTGTGATATGTGTATTGTCAAGCCGCCTTCTTGCAACTTAAGATGTCCTCCTTGCAGCTAGACTAGCCTGTATGTTTGTTCTTTTTGTGAAGCATAGCAGCTTGGGGGAAGGGCATTTATTTTAAGTGGGCCCATGTTATGGAACTCACTTCCTCTTAGAATTAGAAAGTCTGCATCTCTTACAGTAAGTTGTATAAGATAAATCTGAAAACTTGTTTTTTAGTCTGGCCTTTTCTTAATGTGTTGTACAGTGCAACTGAACAATTTTATTGTAGTGTGCTATATAAGTTAATAACATTAATAACAAACATACTAAGCATGAAATTCATTTTAAAAGCTTCCTACCTTGAAATATTGTGACGTTAATAGGTTTTCAGAGTTAAACCCCTGGTGGTCCCAGATGACCTTTGACCCACAAAAAATAGGTTTCTTTCTCTTAATATGGGACATATCTGTGCAATGAGTTTGAGAACTGTCAGTTTCCCTTCATGAAAGATCTTGTTAATGAGCAAAGTGTCACAAACACACACACCCACATATACACATACATACCCACACATGACACCATGAAGGCATAGATTCCTTGCCTGCTTGGCAAGGAATCACAAACCTAAAACCTAAATGTATACCAAACATGAGATCCATCCAGGTTTACCATGCTTTTGAGATGAGGTGTTTATATATAAGGCTTGACCTTTGACTTCTCATGACTTTTAATACCCTTTCACCTCCACTCAAACAATAGGATAGTTAGTTAGATGGGGGGGGGGGCTCACCTTTAACAATATGGCTATGCTATGCATATAGGAGTGATACATCCTTTACAATTACCCTTTCTACTAATGTGTAACTGGGCAATTTTCACCATATTCACAACTGACCTCTAGTGACCTCAAAAGACCTTTGACTAACGCTCAAAGCTATGAGGGTTATGTAAAAGTAAGTATGGTCTTCTTTATTAAACCAAACAGTCACAAAAAATTTGAGATGTGATATTTAAATATCTTACCAAGCATTTCAAGCTGATCGACTTGTGTTTCATTCACAAAGTTACCACATCTCTTTGCAAAGCCTTCAGCTAAACCATGCACCAAACTTCACCTCAAATCTGTCATTTTTCAACAGAGCCCCTTTACGGGACTGTTTTTGCTTCACCAGTCCACACTTTGTTTCTTCGATGGGGTTTCCAATCTTCATCTTTAATGTTGTCTTCATAATCTTTCATAATCACTTTCAGAATAGTCTTCATCCTCTTCAACTTTATAATCTTCATCCTTGTCATCATCCACATAGCTTCCGCCATCATCTACTCCATAGTCATTATTGTAGTCGTCATCACCATCATCAGTGTCGTCATCATCAGCTTTACACCTTACATCACCATATTTATATTTGTCATTTTCATCCAAGATACTTTTGCTAAAGAGATGTTTAATGTTTTCCAAATCTGCAAAAAGAAAGGACACCAAGAAATAGCAACAACTTTGAGCACTATGAAGTGCGGAACTCATACCAGGTAAGGTTAAAGGAGAAGTTACTGTAGACTCCCAAACGAACAAAATGATCCTCCACCCCTTTATCCCACCACATACACAAAATGTGTTGTGGCACAGGCCTACCACAAAATGCAAAAAGACTGTACCATGTCTGAGCTACTGAAATTACCATGTTCAACCATCTCTCTGGCCACTGCAACTTTTACAAACACTATATGCTCTCACATAGGCTCCCTGCACATGGTTTTACAGTACTACTGTAGAGGCAGCAATGAAATTCCAACCATAAACAGTGGACTTAATCCAATGAAACACACTGGCTATTCATGGGTCCTTTTGACAAAAGCACAGTGGAAGGAATTTACAAGACTCAATAAAATGGGTGGCCAAATACTGTAAAACGTGTTAAAAGGTTCCACAATAATCTTTGATCAGGAGTCTGTATGGTCAATAATCTTGTCATGTCAACCATACTTCTGAGCAACTTTGATCATAATTCATAATTCATATACGAGGAGAGACCATTAACTGAATTAACAAAACAAAAGTATGTCAAGAAATTAATGACCCTAAGGTGACCTTTGAACAAAATTTTTTCACACCCATCTGAAGGCTCATCATCCCATGGTAACTGTGACTAACTTTCAAATAAATTCATAGAATACTGCACAAGATGTGCTTTTAAGCAATTTTCATGCAATTGTGGACAGACAGACCTGTAGACAGACAGATAGACAGACAGACAGACAGACACCCCACAAAGATTGCAAGCTAACATCAGCTTTGCTGGAATGATAAAAAAAATGCCAACATTATTTTTTAGCAATGACTTTAAGTTTCCAATCCAGTGTGTTATTTAAACTTGCATACATTATTTAGGGTACATATTCTTCTTTTTAAAAGAGAGTGTTTTAAGCCAAAATGTAGTTTTGAGATAAGTCAGAGTAGAGTAATGCTTAAAGTCTAACAAAATTGTCCCATGACTAACACTTTCTGTTTTTAATTTTTACAAATATTTTTGACACAATTTTGTTTAAACTATACAGTTGTGTTGGTTACGATCTAAATGAAAAGGATCCTTAACCTTTTTGTAGTATACACCACAAATTTTGAGATATTTAAATTTTTCAATGAAAGATTTAAGTCACAGGACAAATGACTTTGACACTAATTAATATACAACTTATTAATGAAATAATTTTTTTTTGAGATTAATTGAACGTACATTGGTTTTGGGGGGGGGGGTACTTTATGTCTGTATATAAAATAGCCTATATAACTCATTTTAATTGAAAATTTCAAAATAATTCCAGAATATTCATTTTTTATACTTTTCTGCATAATTCCATTAATTTTTAATAGTGCACTGCCTGATTCAAAAGAATATTTCCAATCTTGGTAGTAGAATATCTTGGCTATACAAAATTGCAAAATAATTGATAAATAAAATTTTGAACATAGTGCTGGGACCAGTTAGCGAATTTTGAGAACGGATATCCGCAAAGTATTTGCAAACAGTTAACGGATACTCACAGTAATGGTAAAAGCCAAAAATTTCGCAGAACTAATTGGGTGTATTCTTGTGTGTAGTTTAGTCAATGGAAGTCCCCATTGAGTTCGTGTTATTATCATGAGCACTGCTCATGTCTCGGTATCAATATCTTCTAATACCGTCTTGTGGTTAGTGCTTGTGGCAGTTTATTTCGCTGAGACACTGCAAATTTTTATCATCGGTAACTTTTAACAACAGTTTGTTTCTTGTGTAAAATAACAATCAATTGGTTGATTAAGGTGTTCCTGAGATGTCACATTAGTAAGACCAGAATGCAAAAATGCATTGTGGTTTCGATGAATAGCACTCAAGTAATGCCAAGATGTCCCATTTCTTTCAATCATCGGTTGAATGCTATCTTAATGTGCTGGAAAGTTACAATTTTGTGTTCATATGTGACCTTGGGATTTCTTGGGAAATTTTGCTTTTTGGCCACTGGTGATTTCAGCTGAACTCTGACATCCAAAAACATTCATAGGGGTATTCTGATGGATTAAATGCAACACCATGTGAAGTATCCAAGCTTCCTGAAATGAGATCATTTAACCCCAGTGACCCCAGATGAGCTCTGACCTCCACCACAACCAATAGGGTACTTCCCTCTCACTATGAGGCATCCGCATACTATGTATGAAATCTATCCAAGCTTCCTACCTTGAGATATCGTGTTAACAAGATGTTCACAGTTTAACACCCAGTGACCCCAGATGACCATTGAACTCCACCAAAAACAATAGGATACTTCTCCTTTCCATAAGGCATCCATATACTGAGTATGAAATTAGTCCAAGCTTCCTACTGTACCCTGAGATATTGTGTAAACAAGATTTTCAGAGCTTGACATCAGGTGGCCCCAGATGACCTTTGACCTTCACCAAACAAGTGTTCTTCTTCTTACTATAATGCATCCACATACAGTACCAAGTATGAAATCTATCCAAGCTTCCTAAGTTGAGATATCGTGTAAACAAGATTTTCAGTTTGAACCCAGGTGACCCCAGATAACCTTTGACCTCCACCAAACACAAAAGGGTTCTTCTTCTTACTATAATGCATCCACATACCAAGTATGAAATTCTTCCAAGCTTCCTACCTTGAGATATCGTGTAAACAAGATTTTCAGGGTTTGACCCCTGGTGACCCCAGATGACCTTTGACCTCCACCAAAAACAGTAGGGTTCTTCATCTCAATATGAGGCATCTACCTACCAAGTTTGAGAATGTTCAAAGTTTCCCTTCTTGAGATATCGTGTAAACAAGAGGTGTCACAAACACATACACATACACACATACATAAACACACACACACACATACACACACATACATACACACACCATCATGACCACATAGGCTTCTCTTTTCATCGAAACCAGTAAATGAGAGAGTGGATTGAAAGTCTTCTTTGTAGTTATCTGCACGATCAGCTTTCGTAACCGTTTTTCCTCAATTGCGTACGGTTAGCAGTTACTCGCTAACCGGTCCCAGCACTATTTGAACAATCATGTCCCAAACACCGTGGAATGACTTTTATACTTAATGGGAGGATCTACAAGTTGCTTGGTTGGGAGAGTTGGAACAGTCTGGGATGACAAAAATTGTACTATAAGCAGAATTCCTGGCCCTCCTTGCCCTTCCAGCAAAATAATTCTGCTATCTTGCAAATATTTTTAATTAGACACTGAATATTCCACTCTTGTCTGTTAGTGTCTCTGTATGATGTGAACTATTCAGGATGGCAAAACAATTCCAATTTTCCAATTTTTCCAAATTTCTTTTTGTTTCGTTTTCTTGTATATAAAACCCAAATTTCCCTCTTAACACACCAAAATTACTTTCATCAAAAAAAAAAAAAAAAAAATTACACTTCGTTCCTTTTACTTACTTTCAAACTTACTTGCCAGGTAGGGCAAGCAACCACTGAAATTATTTTTGACTTACGCCTTCTGGTTGAGCACACAAAATGTTGATAAATGTTGATAACATAGCTGTTCACTATCACACAGATAACAACAACCTTTAAAATGTGCCTTAACAACTATTGAATTGCACTCTTCTTCCATCTCTGGAGATGAAATGGCTTTTACGCATAAAACTCAATATTGTTTTAATTTACGTGTTCTCCACCCAAAGTCATAAAAGGACCCTCACTTTTTTTTCAAAGTAGTGTGATTTGTGGAATAAGGTCTGTTTATAATATATATTTTTTCTTCTTACTGCAGGAAAATATCTTTTCTTTTCACTTAAAATTTTAAGATGATAACAAACTAGACCTACTTGCCTATTTGGGCAAGTTAGAACAAGAGAGAGCTTGCCCCGGCAAATTGCAAAAATGTTTACTTGCCTCAGGTAATCGGGCTTGTGTTAATGTACAGCCCTGGTCAGCCACCCCTCTAGTAAACCTGAAAAAAACCCGACCCAGTAAACACCAGTTGGATCCACACTGAGGTTTTATCCAGTAGGTAAATTAAGGTCGCATAATTTTAGGTGGGTCTTGGACTGAAGTCTTTTCATGGGAACCCATTTCTGACTTCTACACAAAATGGATGCCAGGAAATACTGCAGTAATTTGGACTTTGAACAAAAGCAGTTTAGTCCAAACAACCTCTGAATCATGAGCTCTTTGCCACTGTCGAATGAACATAAAACCAATTTGCAACTAGGGAAACACAGCTTATAAACAATGTCGACAGCGACCCTACATGAGCAATCCAATTTGTCAAAAAATTAAGTGGCATAGGCGTATTTGTTAATTCAAACAACGTGCATGTATGTACAAGGCTCTACACTTACTTTTAAACTTACTTGCCAAGTTGGGCAAGCAGCCACAGAAATTCAATTGCCCTGGCATTTTTCCACTTGCCCTTCTGGTATGGGGGACAAAATACCGATATCCCACGTTTCCATACACTCATGCAAGAGCCAACATTCCTTGAAATGAGTCTTCACAATTGTCAAATTTTACCCTCTTCAATCTTTGGAGATGAGAAAGTTTCTACACATTTTTACTGTAATGAACAGTGTTTTCATTAAAGGACTCTGAACCCAAGAGTCTGGGGACCTTCAATCTTTTTTTCAAGACCCCTGAAGTGATTTTTGAAAAGAATTTTGAATATTTTTCCTTCTTACTGTGACGAAGTATTTTTTTTCCACTTCAAATTTAAGAAAAGAGTTACTGCCTGCCCATGTGGGCAAGTTTGAAATTAAGATAGCTTGCCCTGAAAATTTTTTGCTTGCCCCGTGCAATCGGGCAAGTGTAAATGTAGAGCCCTGATGTAAGAACTGTGGGGGCAGCTCACCAATGACATATCCAGGCCCCTTAGCAGGGAAGGAGGGTGAAAAACTCCCCTAAGAAAACGAAAATAACTATTAGCCCAAGTGCATTTGAGTATAACCCTAACCCCCACCCCTCCCCAAAATACAAACAATAATAATGCACTACACTATCCCATGTTGATTGCACTTCAACCCCATAACTTGTAATCATGTAGTAAGGGTTGTTCTAAATTCTGTCAAAGTAAAACCAATACTTAAACGGCAAAATTTGTCATCCCAGACAGTTCCAATTCTCCCAAAAAAAGTTCTCTTAGGCTGAGCCCTTCCCAATATATTCAGCTCCTACTTGAGTAGACACAAACCTAGTACATCAGTACATCGCTTAAAGTCCTATATATATACTAGTGAGCATTAGTGGGCCCTAATGTGTTATCAGAACACTCTCTTCATTGTGTGAAATGTGGACTACACTACATCCTCTGAATTTTCTGACTTTGAATAATTCAGAGCAGTCAGCATTTTAGAATTTTGATAGCCCCATACCAAAAATGAACTTGAGGTGCTGAGTGCCTGTCTTTGAAATGTGCACCATATTGACCACGATAATGCCATAGTAAAAGAGGGCATCCCCTAACTCCATCCAAAGGTAGCAATCACAGGTCTCCATCCAAACATCTGAGACCAGTGTAAACCTGCAGCATACATTTTACTTTTCAACCATTTGCACCAAAACACAAAAAAAAATTCCACTCACCCACACTGAACCATCCAGTGATATTTTCCACATCCTGCTCTGTAGTCACCAAGTATTTACATATGTTTCCAATTTTCACAACAAGTCTGCGGACAGTGTGTTCCTCCTTCAGTGAGTAATTCACAAGTGTAGGCTTCACATCCAGTGGGTAAGAAGGTGGAAGGGAATCTTGAGATGAAGAAACATCTTTCAAAAAAAAGAAAAAACATCACAGAAATGAATACACTGGACAAATTACGATCAAAATGCATTAGCTATTTTAGCAGACATCTGTGCATGCTGAAATCTTTCCCCTACTGATGGTCTGTCCTCTTTTGACTGGCTGAACAACATCAACAAACAAGGATAAGAAGTTGACAACTCAGTTTGCTCTCACACCTGAGTGCATTTACAGGACAAACACAGACCCACATCTCTGTGTGGATGAACTCTCTCATTGTTTACATAGTGGTCTCTTGAAGCATGCTTGAGTGACTTAAGCAGGAAGTGGTGTAAAATTTTATCTCCCCACCTAGTCTTTCTTTTGATGGGGTGTTGGATGAAATTCCTTATAGGGAAGAAAATGCGCCATGTGACCATGCAGAGGCGTTGTAACAATTATTAAAGTGGTACCGCCAAAACTGGGGCCTAGGGATGACTAATACTGTATGGGGAGGGGCTAAGGGAAGGGGTGTCTCCTCACCTTTGCAAAATTTTGAATTACTTGTCCATGCATTCTGGTGTTATATTTGTCAGCTTTTAAAGTAACTTCACTATATGACACCCTCACAGTAACACTATGTAATAGGCTAGTTTCGGAGAATGGGCGAATAATTTTGTTTTATCTTCACTTTTCCATTTTTTTTATTTTATTTTTTTTATACTCACTGAAAAGTGGTATGGCAGATGCCATACCTAATGTAGCCGTTCCGACACATCTATCTGTGACTTCTTTGTTAGGAAATATTTTAGTTTTACTGCTAATGGATTGAAAATGGGGAAGCAGGGGCTTCTTCCAGGGAAAGTTTGGTATGTGGTGCAAAATATTGGCATCTGAAGCAAAGGTAAGTCAACCATTAACTGAGAGCACTCCAGTCCATGCAGTACAGTATAGACTCATTCCAGAGGCAGTGTTCTCCACGATCGAATTTAGGGGGTGGCCCGCCCCTTGTGAAAAGTGCCACCCCCTGAAATGGAGACCGCCACAAAAAATCCTGCCCCCTACAAAAGCTCCTCTTGGCCTTCAAAAAAATTTGACAATATAAGTTACTGTTATTTCAAATGTAGGGCGACCCTCACATATTTGAAAACAAATGAAGTTATAAATTCGTAAAATGGTACCCACGTATACTGTGTACAGGAGGATCTGTCAAAAAAACAGCTTGTCAGAGGAAGCCCGGGCCTCACAGAGCAATGTGGTTCACCACTGCATACACCCTTCACACGCAGGGCAGCCCCCTCTCTTGATAATCTGTGGAGAACACTGAGAGGGTATCTGATTTTGATGGCACAACTCAGAGAAAATCCAACATATCTGCAGTGGAATTTGAAGCAGGCCCATAGTCAAGGGGGGCAAAGCCCCCTTGAAAATTTTTTTGCCTCCCTAGAAAGTTTAAGTTGCCGTTAACTTAATACAATTTTACACATTTGGTCCCGTGAAAATTTTTTTGCTCCCCCTGGAAGCCATCTTGCCCCCCTTCAGTAGTTTGTCTTGCATCAGTTCTGAATTTGAACCCATGAACTTCTAGTGGTAAACAATAGTCCCATGGCAGCACTGTGTTAACTGAGGATCAGGACAACTGATGGGAAATTTGGCTACTTGTACAGCTGAAAGTTAGGTAGAAATCTGAAAATTTGCAAGAAATCATCAGGATATTTTAATATCAGAAGTTTTGAACTTGACCCACATCAATTGACCTTTTTCACCCCAAAGATGCGACATTTTGTGCAACGAAGCGATTTTACAAGCTGATAAATAATGAACAGAAATACCTAGAACTCTGAAACTTTGTATTCTGTAAGTATTGTACTTTGTATTTCAATGACCTAGGAGAAAACCCACATTTATTGACTCCATCAGTGATAATCGTGCCTCCGAAAATGCTTCGTGTGGCACAATTTGGTGCAAATTGGCATTTTTAAGCGTGAGGCAGCATTTCTTAAAAATGCACCAGAGGAAATCAGTATTAACAGTATTCTGTATTCTCTGTGTACCAGATATGTACCTCAAAAATTACAGGGATGTAGGTATAATACTTACAGAGATATTGATACCTAAACTTGGCAAAATATGTGGTAGTAATAGTCAAAAACACAAACTTTGGCCATTTCAGCCATAAATCCACAAAACAACATTTGAAAAGCTTCATACTACAGAAACCTATTCTATTGAACAGTCTCATTAGATTAATATCATTACAGGCTGGTGGGATATGTATTTGCCGAGATATAAGACCTCAAACTTGACAAAAATGACAAAATGTCATTTTGCTCCCAATCTGAGAAATTTCAAAGAATTTTAAATACTTCAAAATTCCTCAAATTTTGCTAAAATTTTCAGAATATGCTATTTTCATGACAGACTATCCACACAAATATTTTGTGATTTTTTTGAGTCGGTCGGTTAAGCTTCCAGTGATTTGACATGGGATGACCCAATTGGAAAAAGCATTTTAGTGCAGTGCTCAGGGTTCGAAATTAGCACTCACCGGCTGGCCATTTGTGACTGAAAACCAGCTGGTGAATGAAAACCCTTCTCTTGGTAGTCTGGTTGGCAAGTTAAAAAATTTGACTACTCCTTCCTATCCATGCAGTTAAAATTATTATAATGCACAATCAGACCTATTTACCACTGAAGAATTATCTCAGTTCCAGCTCAAATATACTGTACCAGCTGTCACAGTTAGAACTTTCCACTATTTACAGATTACTTCTTGTTTTCCCACTGAGGATACTGCCAGTCCTTACGCACTGATGTGACGGACTATAAAATGGCATATATGATTCTCAACATACCTTATCGATGTCTGTTTTTCTGAACTTCCTGAATTAGATTCTCACATAAATAAAAGTACCTTCATTTAGAAGACAAGTGCATGCACTGTGTATTTATTTTTATTCATAGTTAAAATTTACTAAAAATAGGAGCCACCAGGTGATTGTCTCAAGTTGAATAAAGTCAATGAACACACATCAAATGTTAACCTCTTAAGCAATAATTGAATGAAACAAATTTTAATTTCGCATTTAGAATATGAAAATGGGCAGGCTAGTGAAAATAGTTTACAGACTACCCAGAATTTTGGTTCACTAGTCCAGATGGCAAGTGAATGAAAAAGTTAAGGGAAACCCCTAAGCATAGTCATTAGTGCTCATGCCATACCCTTGTAACTACTCTTGTATAGATAGGCCTAAAGGCCAGATGTACTGTCACCATTTGTCTCTTCACTTTGGCTACCCAACCCATTATATCATTTTTTATAGGTATAATTAATTTTGGAAAAAAAAAGCATTGATCAGATAGGGAAGAGGGGGCTTTAAAACTAGAAAGCCAAAAGGCTTAGTGATTCCGTGCCATATGATATATTGTAACAGGACTGAGTCACCCACATGACAAGCATGCGATCCCACACAGTTATCCTACTCGAGATATCATGT
>WURT03053259.1:0-14169 GCA_009936505.3 Holothuria glaberrima
CATCGAAATCTACATTTCCTAACCTTTCATATGATATACAGGTCTCTGTAGAAAATATTCTTCTAAATATGGTTAAACCATGCATAAAGTTACTCTGTCATTTCTGGTTTTATTCAAAAAAATACACTGAAGGTTTATGGCTTTTTAAGTCGATGAGCTGCCAACATCCTTCCGGAAACATTTCTAGTATTGTTGGGGAGCCCTGATGGGTACGATTAAGTGTACAATCCCCGATATTAAGCAGTGACCACGACGGTTTACGTGATTTTAACCCCAATTTAGCTAGATTCTTCGAAAAGCCCAAATTTTTTGAAAATGTTTTCTGGAAAACCACATTTTTAAAAGTTACAGATTATGCTTTTACAACTATAGCTAAAGCATTTTATCATTCTCTGATGAGAGAGACTTCAAAATAAAAACATTCACAGTGTATTTTTGAGTGTGCCAGCAGAGGTAAGTGTCATATCCAAAAAGAACAAGGACTCTTCATCTAGTATTGCACTAGATATATCGATCAATTCTTTTCCCGTGGGGATTGTGATGGCTGAATATCTTCACTTCCTTTTTTCGCAGGATTTCAAATGTAACCTGATTTCTGGGGATGGATGTTGTAATGACGTGGATTTTGTAACCCATGCAACATTGGCGACAGTGGACAACATCACTTTTACAGTGACCTGTACCAGCAAAGTGGTATTCTATTGTTACAAATTACGCTACTGTTATGTCATTAACTTTGTTTTGACGATGGTAGATAATGAACTATGTAAAAGTTAGCACTTACACTGCTCTTTTAAAGTATAAGTAAAGCTTTATATATCTTTTTGCACCGAACTGGAAAAGTGTGGGAAATATGGAATCAATTTGGGAACTTACAGCTTTGCATCCGTTTCCCTTTAAAAGGAACCTCATGGTCAGAGAATGTAACTTGTTTGATTTATGATTTTAGACTCTTCCTCTCTGATCAATATGTATATAAACTTGGATGTTACTAACTTTTCATTTATATGTATATAAAAATATATATTAATATATATAAATATATATGTGTAAAAAAGGACCTTAAAGTTGGTTTCCATCTTCCATGAAACGTAAAAATAAAAGTGATTTTCATTTTTTCATTTTAATCTTTTGCCAATTTTGTTGAGAATGCAGTGCCACTTCTCTTTTCTTTAGAACCCCTTACTTTTAGCCCTATTTTGCTTTATTTAGAAACAAATGTTCATTATAATCCCGTTCAATATCTGAAAAAAGGGTAATGCATAGGTTCTACATTGGACCTTACATTATTTGACTGCTTTTGCTTTGATTTCTCTCTCTGATGTCATTTGATCAAATTTATAAATATTTGTTAGTGTAGACAAGGGTGGAGAGGTACCGAAAACTTCACAACAAACATGTTAGCTGTTGTAGTCAGATGACATCATTACTTAGATATGACAATACACCTACCGAATATGTATTTATAATTCTGTTAAATTATACCGACCAACTTTGAAAGGGGCGTGGGAAAACCATTCGCCACTGACAAGGTACCCAGAAAGAGTGCAATTGTAGTTTAAAAAGAAAAAATAACGGTTCCTGTGACAGCCTTTTCGTCCGATCAATTGAAAGACATATGCTCCCAAAAGAGGAAACCTCCCGTAATGCTTATCATAATTGTAATTGCGTTCATTGAAAAAAGCATGAAAGCCGATGAATGGCAGGACCTATTGCAAGGTCTGAAAATGTCAAAATCTTCTATATCGTATGCTAAGTTATATTCACATATGTTAAAATTGTATATATACATAATGGTGCTTATATTCCTTAAAACATTTAACTTCAGTAACTTCAGTTTCACTATTGATGCAATATACCTATGCTGAAGGTGCATTGTCACTGGCACAGTCATAAGCGTGTTCCTTTTGTTTGCAGTATTCTTACAAAAAAATTCAGCAGACACTTGACGCAAAGCTGACACTGAAATGGAACAACGAAAACGCAGTGGAAAATTTCCAACCTGGTATGAATTATGCATTTTTCTCTCTACATGAGTTAAGCCCTAAGAAACTTTTACGCTTACTTCAATGTATGAAAAATTGAATGAAAACTCGGTATATACGCAATATCTAAACATTGCAGGTGGATATTTTTACGTAACGTGGGTTATCTACATGCAAAACACGAGATCTATCAAAGACATCCTTCTTGTGTTATCACGTTTACGAGGTTTTCTCGGTTTGACCTCTCTTGGTGATCTCACATGACCCTCGATCTCCATTAAAATGACTATAGCATCTTCATGCTTACGTGAGACATCCCTCAGATTTTTTCTTCTTGATAATCATGTGTACTAGATTTTACAATTTGACTTCCAATCACTTTAAATAACTCCTTCTCCCCCACCACCACCACCAGAAGCGATAGGCATTTTTAATCAGTTAATTCAGTGTAGGACATCTGCCTACTAAATATGAGATACCTCATTGTCAGATTGTTTTGTTTCTTGAAATATCTTGTTTATGAGTTTTTTTACGATTTGACATCAGGGGACATCCTTGAAAGATAAGAGGCTACTCGAACTTAATGTGAAACATTCATGTGCTGAACGATCCATCACTGTTAAAGTTCATGAGGTATCGTGTTCACCATATTCCCTGTTTCACCTCTGCTGACTTCATATGGCTTCTGGCCCACACAAAAACAATAGATTATTTATACTAAATATATGGCAACCACATGCTAAATAAAAGATCCTTCAATGTTAGCCGTTTGGAGGTATGATGGCTTTCGTGGTTTCACCCTGGCGACCGCAAATGAAGATTTCAGTCCACCATAAACTACATGCTTTTTTCTTAACATGACATATCATAATTCTAAATATTAAAAGTGTTCATCATTTCTATTGTGAAGTATCGTATTTACAAGGTTTTTTAAGGTTTTTATACCTCTGGTGACCTCACAAAACCTTTGACTTTCACCAAAAATTATAACAACTTTTCTCTCAATATGACAAAACTATAGGCCAAGTATGTTGTTTCTTGAAAATATCTTGTTTACAAGCCAAGAGTCATAAACAAATACTTATTGAAACACACCTACTCACGCACATACATACACTTGCCCTCGTGATTGCATAAATTCCTTTTGACTCTTTGTCAAGGAATCAAAAACTATAAACATACATGTTTTGTCAAGTGTGAAATATGTGTAGTTGAATGGATTTTATATCTCCCATGTAATATCTAACATTGAAAGGAGCTGAGTCATGATCATGTTAACAACTTGACATGGCAAACTCTTTCATCTACCCCTTAACATAAGCAAAGTCACTTCACAATGAAACGGTGTTAACTTGAAACTAGTACTAAAATTGTATCTAAGTTGTAGTGAATTACTAAGTCGTTCAGCTTTCTTGTTACAGTTATACTCTACAAATGTGAGGTAGATAGACCAGACTGCAGTCGCTGCTTGTCACCAGCTACGACCATTGCAAATTTAAATTGTGTCTGGTGTAGACTGTCCAGATTATGCACTGCAGACGACAAATGCGAGGACCAGAAGATTTTACCGGGAAGTGGTGTATGTCCTGCACCTAACATCGACAAGGTGACGAAAATTTTCTTTACCATATAACGAAATTTACCCAACCAATATAAAGGTTATAATACATGCACGCATTCATATCAAGCTCACTTACTATTCTAGATATTTAGCTTTTGCCATGTTCTTTTCGTTGTATGCCTCCCAGGAAGTGCAAACTTCATATGCATATTTCTATAATGAAGTTAATTACGAAGAGGTACATTATAACTAGTGGCAAATACGTGTATTACATGAACTCACGTAATGCATGTTAAGTTCAAAGTGTATGGCTCAGGGATGGTTCCAGGTCAGGACATGGGCCATGTCAACCAGTCTGGAAAGGCTGCCCTCCCGTCCTCTCCGCCAATGGAAGATTTTACATTTCGTGTTGGAGCCTCTGTCGGTAAGATGAAGTATAAAGTACCCGTCGTAGACCAGTCGCCCGGGCAACTTACCTTTTTGTTTTCTGGTATCAACAAGTCGGTTTCTTTAGAAGTAACCCAAAACTGGGAGCTCGTTTCTAGGATACCACTTTTATGTTTCATGCACGGCGGGCTTTGATGTTACGATATAAACTAATATGTGATATTAGGGCTTCGAAATATTGAAAATCCCAGCATTCCTATGCAAATCTATGGGCCAATAACCGAAATCATCCTCAGGGTCCTCAGGCATCATATTCTGCTTGTTTGCCATTAAAGAAGTGGTGGGTGTGGCCGTGAAATCTAAAATTGCCACCATTTTGGATTTTCAGTTTTAAGGAGCTATCTTCTTTTCAAAAGGTTACATACTACCAAACAAGGTGTCATATGGAAGCTGGAAAAATTCCCTTCTAGTGATATACAATTTTGGTAGTTTAGTGAAATATTGATGCCAAAAAGAGCTTAAAATGTGATTTTTTGCTAACTTCGACAAAAAAAAATTGAAATTTAAAAAATGTTCACACCATTATCTCATGATAGCTTTTATCAATTTATTTGAATTTTTCCACAATTTGCTTATATACAGTATACATAATACCTGTAAATAACATGGTATGTAACCTTCTGAAAAGAATGTTACGTATTGTTAGGCCAGTCCTAGTAACGAAGGCTTGGGGGTGAGCTCCATGAAGAACCAAAGTACAAGAACATTTCTGTTGCAATTATTCGTGATTTATTCCCGTGATTAGTGTCGTCTCAATTTAATATTTACAGATGATTATACGTTGTGATGAATTATTCCTAAATTACTGGCCGGCCATATTGCAGAGATCAACTATATACAATAACTACATGTTGTTACATTTGGAGATCTAACACACGAGTGACGGAGCTCACGAGACTGGGGCTTCCAGGCCCTCGTGTATCTCGTCGCTGTAAAGGGAACCCTATTGCAGCCCCCTGATTGGTCGAAACTTGTGACGTATACCCTTAAAATGAACATAAACCAATACGACAATTTTGTATGACCAATGAGGAGGCTGCAGAAAGTAAAATTGGCCACACCCAGGGAAATATGGGATAACGCTTTCACGTGGAACTTTCAACGTGGCGTGGGAATACGTGAGAGCGAGCATGTACACGTGACAGGAAACAGGAAGGGACCTACCTGGGGATCTAGGACAAAAGGAAGGAAGTCTATTACTATGGGATAGGCTGCTGATTGGCTGGAAGTACCATGCCATAAATAAATGACCAATCACTGATGCGAGAGGAAACCAGAAAGACTAGGTGTCGTGTGCAATGTCTAGCTTTCATGCAAACGAGGTATTGCACCATCAGTAGGCAGTCTTAGTGATAAACAACAATCTTAGTGATAAACAACAAAATGGCGGTCAGTATAAATCTACACCGCAAAACCTATACATACTACATGACAAGAAGGTAGCGCCTTAAAACTGAAAATCCAAAATGGCGGCCATTTTAGATTTCACGGCCACACCCACCAACTTAATTAATGGCAAACAAGCAGAATATGATGCCTGAGGACCCTACCTAACAGAAAAACACAGTGGATAAAAGTGGTTAATGGGGGGACGGGGGGTAAGGGTGGCCCATATACTATGTGATGTACAACGTAAATGAAAAAACATAGTCATTGTAACTCATCCCAGAAACGTATATGTGATTGCATGTGTGTGTGTCTATACTAACTACTCACAAAATATTTTTGGGATTGTTTTGGGAACATACAATTTCATTTCCATCTTGCGTGCCCTGCTTAAAAAAGCACACTGACGAAAAATTGTATGTGGTCAGTCTTTATGATAGCATTTGTTCTAAATCTCTTTAAAGCTGTGGGAGCTATTAAGTGTATCCAACCATGCTAATTGGCATTTAGAATTTAACTCCATCATCTTGATATCTTTCAGGTAACTCCATCTTCATCTAGTCTTGGAGGGGGCACTCATGTCACAGTGACTGGTAGCGATTTGGGACAAACCTTCGAGGACATTATAAGTGTAACTCTTGCAGGAGAAGAATGTATTCTGCTCGAAGACAGCTATAGGGTTGGAGAAAGGTATTGTGGGCACTCAGTTGAGAACAACTACTTCATACTAACCTAACAAATGGATGTTACCGATGGCTATGATCGTAGTGCATTGTTTCTTGTTTAACGCTTGTCAAGGGCAAACAACCAGTGCTTACCTCATTGTAGCTGTTGATGAAAATCGTAGGAGTCTGTAATGGTCGGAACCAGTAATGAGTAGACAAATATTATGTCAAGATGAATGATGCTGTTTATTTTATTTCTTTAAAGCTTTATAGGGTAACTGGTACAGAATACAAGGAGCTACAAAATGCCATCTAACAGTTTGAAAACTTCGTATGGAGTCACGTTAACTCAAAATAGTCCTGAAACCCTTTTTTTAGATTTATGGGCTTTCCCTATGTTTCAAATACGTCTGAATTCCAAAATCATGAGGTACATTACAATATCAGGAAGTCAACGCTTAAATTTATTTAGGTAAAATCTGATTCTAAGGCTAGGAGAATCTCAAAAATCTTATACACCCTAAGATGCAACTTTCTAAAAATTCCACACAAGAGTAGACTCGAATAGAGAAAACAACAGTCTGAAACATTCCAGAAGGGATTGATCCTACCCATCAGAACAGCTGGCTTTCACCACACAATGAAAATTCTTTATAGCGTAGAATATTCTATTTTTCCGCACACAACTAGCATACTCTGCCCATTTCCAGATTAGTCCGGGAGATTCCCCCTTTGGGGAGAAAATGATTTTCCACCGAAAAGGAGAAAATTTTGACAGCCATTTTGCATTATACCCACAATGCCACACCATTTGGACAATACAAAACAAAGGGTCAATCTTTTCAAATCCCTCCGGAAAATTCGTACGTGAGAAGGGAAGTTCGAAAACTGCATATTCATGTGACTGATTTCATAGCTACAACTTTTCCACGCAACAAAAGGTAGTCCACCGTGCACGTTTTGCGAAAATCTCAAAAAAGGCAATGTGACCTTTGGCAAAGCCTTATTAGTAGACGTTGTACAGCCGTCTCTCACTGCACACACATTTAGGGCACATAGCGATAGCTGAACACTACACTGTACAATGCACACTCTTTAACCTACAGACGTTCGCTTTACGGCTTTAACAATTGCAAGAGTTACAGACCTAAAGTTCTTAAGGAATACCTAAGAACTATACAACTTATTTCCTAATTATCACACAACTTTCGTACTAGAATTAACATAGGATAACTTACTCACCAGTGACAGGCACTACCAACGCCGCTGTTCGTGAAAAGCCAGCACACAAACTATACGTAGCCATGTTTGTTCGTTCTACCTACACTGCAACCCGACACCCCACATGTGTTCATGCGAAACGACTGTTATGAAAGCAAGGTTTTGTTTATTCATGACGCCTGATGAATACAAGTTCCCCTGTTTGGGGTAAAATGGTTTCCTCCCGAATGGGATAATCTCCCGGACTGTAGATGATTCTTTTGTAGTTGTTCATCTTCCTGATTCTTATTCAAGTTAAAAGGTTCTCAACTGGCGGCCTGCGGCCCATCTGCGGCCCTAGAAGTACATTAATGCATCCCGCTGAAGTTTCCACCAGCCAGAATAATTGTTAGGTACAATTTCAAGGACACATTTGCTCAGATACATACCAACTGGTGATTAACGCACATGGTAGATGCAAAAGTCTTCTTGAAACTTTATGAAATTTTCTACAATCTAGGACACTTGCGATGCAAACCTTCCCATTCTAACCACGGTGCCAAATTTGCGTTGTTGTGTGCGTTTTCCTACTATCTAGCACGTTGAGTATGTTCAATTTTTTTACCCCAGCCCCAGATTCAAATTGTGATCCTGTGTGGAGCTCCATTTCGAAATCATCACATAAACTAAGAATCTCTAGATTCTTCACTGACAGCAGGCACTTTCGGAGCTCTTATTAGTAGGTTTCGCCCTCAAAATTAGCTACTCTCTCTCCAAAAACCTATATTCGTCCCTGCCGGCTTAGAAACAGTGATGAAATAGAGAAAGTGTGACCCGCCGACTGAAAACACTAGAGAACCCCTAGTTTTAGTACTTCTTCCTCTCACTACAAGGTTAATGATTGTTGTGCTTAATTGACCTCTCGCATGGTTGCAAAATTAGACATTAAGCACCAATAGCTTTGGTGGTTCTGAAAAATTGAACTGATAATGTAGGAAAACCTACGGATGCTTGCTTTACGAGTATATTTTAATTGAGCCATATCAAATATTTATGTTATGATGTAAAGTAAAAAAAAGTAATGATTAGATAAAAGGCGCAAAAATGTATCAAATGCTTGTAATCATTACTGAGCCAGTTAATGGAAACTCTGAAACAGTATTGTTTTCCATTTTAACGATTCTAGCATAACGTGTGTAGCACAGCCGACTGATCACGTGACGGACGGTGGCGTGGTCACAGTTCAAATACTTCAGCAATCCGGTAGCAAGTCTGATTCCTTTTCATACAAGGTATGTTTTAAAGTAACAAGTATTGTCTACACGAAATCATTTTCAAGGTTTGTTGTATTTTTATGGTAAAATTGAAATTCACCGAATGGTCCGGTAACACTTTACCAAAGCATACTATGTGGGTAGCCTTAATGGGGATGAACACATTTGCGTTTACCGATAGCAATCAGTGGCTACCACGGTGTATCTGCTTTTGCTCTCGTAGGGGACAGTGCCAGGACACTTTACATGCCATACAGTTGTGATGTTTCAGTTCCGTCCAATTTAATAAATAATACAAGCTCGAGCCCTGATCAAGTGACTTTTAGACAGCGTCCACTGTTTTGTTTCAATGTAGGGAACTCCCTTTCTAATCGCCCTTGATCGGGCAAAGGGGAAAGTAACTAGCCGCCGGAGTTACGAAAATTTTACCGAACAGACGAGGTGAATACGACACGATGCATATTATTTAAAAGGCAAACACATTTACCCAGTGTTGACTAAATGAATAGCGTCCCATTTCAGAGTAAAGGCTTTCCTAACCCGTTCAAGAAGTTTATTTTAGGCATTGTTTGCTTGCATTCAACTTATCTATCAATTATATATTGTTTGATTTCAATCGTCTTGGTCTTCAATGACTAATTTATAGGAGAAAGAACAATTTTCTTTGTAAACACACTTCATATATCAAAATAGCAACAAGGAGACTGCATGGCCTTCCAAACACAATCACCTGAAGTATAGGGCATGAAGGCAGCCAAGGATAACTACAAAAGGCAAATAGTGACACACAAATTTTAGAACACTATTAGCAGAAAAAAGGAAAGAGAAGGGAAGGGTATAATCATGGAACATTAAGCTGAAGCATGTGAAGAAGTTTCTTCAAAGGAAATAAAATAGTTATCTGAAGTCAGTTTTGGAATGCGGCCCTTAATTTCTTAACGTGGCAACTCATTTTGCGCTGTTATGATCCAGGAAAAAGATAAATGAATCGCCTTTCTTGCTTAAAAAGCTAATAATATTGGTTTTACTCCAGTGCATTGTTGCTATGAGGAAGCAACTGACTGTAAACACATTTATTTAAATATACAACAGAAAAACATACAGTATACTGTACTTTATTAAGCGCCGTGTAATTTTTTAATCTTAAAACCAGTTCTCTCCAGAAGCAATCGCCTAGATTTGCCTACAAGCACATGGTGCCTCAAGTTTGCTATTAAGATATAACCTGCAGATGAGGGTTTCGTGCCACTTAGTGAACGTGCAGTCAAGAAGGTAACCTCCAATTTTGTATGGTCTGATTAGGGGACCATTTCCCCATCAGACGAGCATGCACCCGTTGCCACAAAAAATAAAGCGAAACAACTATAAATTCTGGCAAACCCCTTAAATGTGAGTTTTGTCTGAGCTCCTAGAACGAATCTATTACTGCATTATATTTAAAGGTCGATCTTCTTGCCGTTTTGACAATTTTAGTTGAACCATTGTACAAAGGTAATTTTCTAGACTTACTGATGCTTTTACGTCTTTCATTGTCGACTCAAAACTTCATCCTTTCCTCAGTTGCAGGTTCTGCGTATTCACTTCAATCGCAATACGGCATCTATGTAAGATGTCTAATTATTATTTTTCATCGTGCTTTTTGGGATATCTTGTTTACTGGTTAATGTTTCAAAGCTTTTGGAGAGCTTGGCTCACTTGATCAAGTGCCCTGCTGTGTCATTATGAGCTCTTCTAATCTATGAACTTCTTTATCATAAAATGTAAAATTTTTTGGCTTGCTAGTTGCTCACATTCAATGTCATTCTTTGCCGTCCTGGTAATTTCGTCATTTCGTAAGTTCCCCTAAGCATTTGGGACATTTTTCTTTGAAACCCTCGACCAGACTCTCTTCATCAAGGAACTACTTTCTTATTGACAAATCCTGCTACTTCTAATTTAATTTAACAATATTAAAAAGTTGCTTTGTCATAGCAATTGCTCCCCACTTTTTAAATAGTTCTGCCGCCTGAAATGGCAGTCAGTACGACACTAACTTTATTTAGACAGGGTTTCGTCCCTTCTGAAAACCCTACAATAAGTTGAAATGGTGCTCATATTTTCCATTACCCAAATCTACTGGCCTTCTTTAAAAAAATCATTTTGTTTTCTGGATTCTTTTAGACAAATAAGTTCATTGCTCCTTGATGATCTTATTTGAAAAGATGAACATGATAACTATGATGCATTTAAGCTCTCAATTGTGAGCCAAAATTTCCCAAAGAGAGGGCGAGACATCCTGCTCCCCTTAACAATTTTCCCAACAGAGCTATTTTGTTACGCTCCCATATAGTACGACGCTGCCACCTCAGGAAGCTGTTTAGAGTGAGAGGTTTTCAAAGATAACAAATTCTAATCGACTTCATTTCGACCTCGAGTTCCTTTCGATTACAAAATCGGCCCTCTCGATTAGACGACCTGGTCACAGATATGTGAGGGGTTGCCATGGGTTAACTGATAGTTTGTATTCAGACTAAAGATACTTTGAGGATTTGTGCTCAGTTGTTTGGCACCGTTAGGATTTACGGTAATGTATTGGGTACACAGAGGTTAAAAGATTTTAGACCTTGTACGTCCTGAGAGCTATATCTTAACACAGAACAAGGGACAAGTTCCCACTGGAGGAAGCAGGCCGATATCTGACAAGGACGACGGGTTTGGGGAAAAGAGACTAAGAATGTGACGAGGGGATTAATAGAAAAAATATAAACAGCTTCTTTCCTCAAAATGCACACATGGCTTATTATTCGATGTAGCAAGTAAGTTAGTGGTGATAGTGCTGTTCCTGAAATTCTTCCTTGTAGAAATGTATAGCGCGCAAAGTCCGCAAAAATATTAGGAATAAAAATATGAATTTGTAGTCACTGAAAGCAGAAACAGATCAACTGTCAGGAAAGGCTGTCTCATTTTGGAGATATGCGGTCACGATACCATTGATCTCTTCATATGATCTACTATCCTTTTTCTGTTATTAGGAATGGCTGTTACTACAAGGTTATAACTCCAAATGTGGTATAATGCTTCAAAAACGTTTAACGCTTCTGGTATACGCACATTTACTAGAACCATCACTTTGTGAAAAGTACGTGCTAACACAATGTTTTGGCGCTGCTTTGTGCATGGATAACGACGTTTTGGAAGGTGGCACAGTTGATATTTACTCATTTAATCCTTTGATAGGCAAGACATTAGTTTCCAACTGGCCTGATCACGTAATCTTTCTTCAGATGTGTAATGGACATTTTACATAAATGTCTTTTGTTTTACTTTCGGTTACCCTTGTACAGTGATGGCTCTCCTAAGAGTATACAAAGTGATATTTTTGCATTCTTCCAATGCCTTTTGTCTTTTTTGATTTATCACAGGATCCCTTTGTGTCCCAATTTAGTCCTAAAAGAGGCCCCCAGTCTGGTGGAACCTCACTTGAGATTATTGGAGAAGACTTGGACATTGGTAATTCTGTTGATGTCTCAATTGGAAGTGTCCAATGCATTTTATTGTAAGTAAACCTGATATTAAAAGATGCTACAAACAATTTAGAGGGCGTTTATTTTAACTAAAACAAGCAAACTTGAGTGTCAAGTAATGAAAGTTAAAATAATAATGCAGAGTTTGTCTGGATATTGTAATAACTTTATCCACACCCTCTATTAGTCTTTTTCTCACTTTCTTTCCAAGCAGATCATCACGCAATGCTAAAAACATCACTTGCAAAATTATGGCAGCTGAAGTTAAATTTGCCTCAACAATCAACGTAACATTCGACAAAACCGAGAGTAAATTTTCCGGAAATGAGTTCTCCTTCGAGCAAGACCCAACAATTGAATATGTTGAACCACACAGATCCATCAAGTCGTAAGTATTAGATTTCTCAGCTTGTTTTAAATGTCAAGAAAACTTGATACTTTCTTGATACTTTTCTAGCAATTCAATTATATAAGCACACCGTTCACATTGCTAATTAAGCTAACTTTCTATCACATATCACCTATGTGTCGATACTTCCTTTCAAAGTTCTAAGTCCGTTTCCTCAATTGATGAAAGATTAAGAATGAAAACATGTTAAAAAATTATTCTTCAACATGGTTGCATTGCAAGGTTGTTATGCTTTGTGCAGGTCTTTATTGGATCAATGCATGAACACCTTAATGATGCTTAAGTATGGTGAGAAAACTCTTATTATAGGGATTACGGGATACTTTGCTACGATTATCAAACAAAAGTTAGCAAAGTCCCTAACAGCTTGTGTCTGTATATTTCTATGTGTTGAGGACTTTTCCTTTCACGTTCTGCCTTTAGAGGGGGAATTAACTTAACAGTCACAGGGACAAACTTTGACTTGATTCAAAGACCTCAGATAATTGCCACCTCTGGAGGAAGAGAGATATCATCGAAGGTTAGATATTTTGTTAATTCAACCATTTAACTTTTCCGTGAAAAAAAGGATTAATCATGATTCGTGAACACCACTTCAAGGGCTGTTTGTCATTTTAAGGGAGTTGTCCTAGTGGGGAATGCAATCAATTTGGTAAAGCTGCTTTTGTTCTCGTTAAAAGCTACAACTTTTAAGGTGGGTAGGGAATAATTTTGGTTTATTTCCTTTTTTACGTATACGTATGAGCCAAGGAGAAGAGGAACAACACCTCCTCCGGAATTTTAGAGAAACGGGGATTTTTGGTCAATCCGACAATTTTTTCGGTAGGTGTTTTTCGTGGCTGAAACTTTTCAGACCCAGAAAAATGTCTACAACCCCCTTGAAAAACGTATAGTATTCTGTGTCCTTTTTTCATCACATAAAAAGTGAAAACTGAAAAATAAAATTTTCCATATAAAGGCGAAAATATCATATCGTCAATTATCTCATAGGATTGCTGGATGGAAATATCTACTGAACTAAAGTGCCCTTCGCCAAGTGTAAACTTCTTACCATCTCGAAGAAAACGTCAAACAGAAAACCTGAGGGTCCCTGAAGATGTGGTGATTGGATTTATATTAGATGGAGTTCCCAATCTGCTAAACTGGACGGCAGATAATGGCATCAATTTTCAGTATTTTGAGGATCCAAAATATTTTTCGTTTAATAACAATGAAACAATTTTCACACCTGATTCTCAAGACATCATTCAGATACAGGTAAAATTAATCACAAATAAACCCATGAGGATGCCCTTATTCTGTGTTCACCTATTGCGTTTTCGTTAAAAGACATTTCGGGGTACTTTGAAATCCTTTTTATTACAATAATATTGTCAAACAAAGTTTAGAATAACGAATTCATCTCGAAAAAATTGCCAGCTATTTTTTGCTTCCCCAATCGAAAAAAAACCCATGGTTGGGTAGTTAATATCGCTGTAATGTCTTGCAATTCTGCTGAAAAATATAAAGAATAGTTAAGTGACGCAAACTAGATCCATAAAAATGTATCCTACTCTTTGAATTTAGCAATTGTAAACGGAGGTAAAAGAGGATGTTTTCTGTGCAACTTTTAAAGTAACTTTTGACTAGGGTGAAAGTGATTTTGGAGTAGGCACCGCTGTGAGTGTTTTTTTTTTTTTTTTTTTTTTTTTTTTTTTTTTTTTTTTTTTTTTTTTTTTTTTTTTTTTTTTTTTTTTTTT